>CM042839.1:5253083-5455583 GCA_023653725.1 Bungarus multicinctus | reverse complement strand
TTCAGATGTATTTCACCACCATTTAATCTCAAGAGGGCACCTGTGCTGTCCAGCCAGTGTATGGGAATTGGATAGTTAAGTAGCAATTGTGAGCTGTCCCCTTAAGGGAACGCATCATGGTAAATGTAGTTAAAGGTATCCTGGGAAATGTAGTTCATTTCATGTGGCCACATCTGTAATCCTGATTGGTCACTAAGTTGACCCTCGATGGGTTGGAGGAGTTTTCCTCCCTCTTGGCTGAACTCACGGACTTGTAGTAACTTTCTACTTCTATCGTTACAAGATGGAAGGAAAAGGATAGAAGATAACCATCTTTTTACCTACAAGACAGATATACAGAGGATGGGTCATTAAAGAAGAACTTCGTCACAAATGTGAGTTATGAAGATACCTGATGAACCAATAAATGTACTTCGTTATGGATGTCTTGTTGAGTTTATCTATCTGCATCTGCACAGCTTACAAATCCACTACTGTGCAGAAGGCAGAAAAGCACCACTTATGAAAAGGTGAAGGCTGCTTTTTAGAAAGAAATGCATAGGGTGTGTTTTTTTTTAGCATGAATACCCTACGAAGTGGCATGTGAAAATGTCAAAAGCATTGCAGCCAGAGATGGCAAACAAGAGGACTGCATTTATAAGGCAGGAATCTATTCATGATGACACTAGCACAGGGAACTTCCTTCTTTTGAAAATGTCACAAAGGATCTCTAGGCAATAAAGCTGGATAAATATGGTGCCCACCTATATATTTAACTCATTTTTACAAAAAAACAAACAACAATCAACTAAGCCAGCCAGCCTTCCAACCAACCAAAGCATCCACCTACTCATCCATTACTATCTTGCTACTATCTACACATTTTCTCTTGTATGGTGTTGCAATAGAACATATACAGGTCCTAGGTTAGCCATCATACCCACAGATAGGCAACTCCCCCAAATTATCTGGAAATCTATTATTTGGGACAAGGATTCTGAAATCTTTCCGGAGCAAAAACACCAAAAGTTTATACAGAAAGTGCTTTGGATTGATTATTGATTGGTTGATTGATTGATTGGCATGTGGTGTAACTTACTCTGTTGGGATCATCCGCATCTTCCTCATTGATAGAACTGGACGGAGAAGGAGTTGCTGATTTGCTTGCAGGAGGGGAAGGAGATGTGTGTGGCAAGTTGGAACTCCCTAGATTTAATCCCAGTTGAGCACTTAGCTGGGACTGGTTAATAGTAGTAAGCTGGTTAGGAGTCATAATTCCTGAACGAGCAGCTTCCGTCATGTGGACAACAGATCTCATGATCAAAGAATGGTCTTGACGGTACTGAGGCATCCCTGTATGGGTGTGATCCTGAAACAGAGGAAGAATAGAGGACTATTAATGGAATTTTGAATGTTACAAGAGACAGGGTAGGAAGAGTAACTGACACTTTTGAACATTGGTGGTGGGAAAACATCTGAGAAACCACAGAGAGAGAGAGAGAGAGCTAAGAAAACAACCTGATGGAACATGGAATAAATCAACCCAAGTTGATTTGGGCACAAATGACCAGGCCTATTTTACACAAACACCTAGATCTCTGGAAATGTCTGGAATGTTCCCCTTCTGCATGGGGCTGCCCTTCAAGACTATACTGTAGCAATGTGGAGAGTGATGAGAGCACTTGGGTAGGTCCATGTAAAACATCTGTTGGGTGAGCTGCACAGATTATCAGTAAGCTTTTGGGTACCAGTCAAGATGCTGGTTGTGATTGGAGACTTGGCTGTCTGAGGGACCATCCAACAGGTCCTATTATTAAAGCAGTGTCATATGATAGATTCCAAGAGATGAGCATTCTCTGTTGTAGCTCTTGGTCTCTGGAATAGTTATCACCTCCATCTTCTGAGTAGCCCAAAAGCCTGTTGCCCCTCAAATGAGCTTTAAAGATTTGGCTTTACTTCCCAGCCCTAAGTGGAGTGGTTATGCTATTCAGTAGATGGATGCTTTTTTCCTTGGCTTCCTGATTTCTTGATTGACCCCCAAATTTGGTTGAGAAATAGCAATAACACATAAAATAGAATAGAAGAGAAGAGAAGAGAAGAGAAGAGAAGAGAAGAGAAGAGAAGAGAAGAGAAGAGAAGAGAAGAGAAGAGAAGAGAAGTGAATATAGGAACAGAGTAGAGTAGAAAAGAATAGAATAGAATAGAATACTTTATTGGCCAAGTGTGATTGGACACACAAGGAATTTGTCTTGGTGTAAATACTCTCAGTATACATAAAAGATACATTCGTTAAGAATCAAGAATCATAATGTACAACATTTAATGATAGTCATGGGGTACAATCAGAATTAGACTTATATACCTATTACAGGATTCTTTGGTAGATTTACAAAGTCAACATCTTGCCCTCAATAATCATGGGTCCTCATTTTACTGACTGCAAAAGGATGGAAGGCTGAGTCAACCTTGAGTCCTATCAGGATCGAACTCCAGTCTGTGGACAGAATTTGCTTGCAATACTATTTAACACACCAGAAATATGCTAGTTGTTGGAATCAGGTAGGTAGGATTTCCAAATTTGCAATGAAACTAACTTCAAATGTTTTGGAAGATATCCTTCTTTCTCTCTATTAACTCCTCCTGCTGTTGTTTGCAAAAAGGCTGCAATTATACCCTTCCACTGTTTGGGGAAAAAGATCTTGTTATACTGCTATCAGTATATTTTGGATTTGGTTGCCAGCAAGGTTTAGAGCAAGCCATCCTCAGATTCTTCACAACCCTTTTTTCATACTGGAGGAGAGGAAATTTATTAAATACACGAGGAAATCCAAGTTAAGGTACTTAATGTTAGTTAGATGGCAAAATATAAGAAATAAATGAAGGTTGGCTTGGCTCTACAATTCCTTTTTAGAAAGCAACTTGGACTGGTCTGAGTCAATGTTGCACACTTAGGCTAGAAAATTGTGTTCCATAATTTTCCTCCCTTAGCAATGACAATATGATAGCAACAATATTGACAACATGTTCGACATAACAAAGACTTCTTTTACCAATCACTAAACATATTAATGAAGCTTGAAGTAAAACATTTTAGTTGTAATGTATGAAATAACACTAATGTAACATTGCCCTAATTACAACCACAGTCATTCATCTTATCCATATCCAGATCATAAAGTTTATATTAAAAAGAAACTATATATTAAAACAAATATACAACAAAATTGGAAGCATACCTTTGACAAAGGAGTAAGCTGAAAACATGCCTACACAGATTTGCAATAACCTAAAGAGCATTCTCAATTTGTCTTTTTAGTAAAAAAGAAGGGCAAGAATTTGGAAACCGATATAAGTTTAGATTTGGAACGTTGCCCTCATAAAACTTCAAGTTATCTTGATTTGTTTCTTATTTTGAAAACACAATTTCTTGATAAAAAATTTTTTAAAAAACCAACCATCTGCAATGGCTCACTTCTTTTGTGCCATAACAGTTAAAATTAAAATAAACAGACCAACATACAAAAGATTAAGCTGAAACAAACTTCAGCAATTTTTTTAACTTACATGGGTTAACAAGAATGTCCAGTGATGTAAATCATGCTTTTATTTAACAATTTTCATATAGCCCATCACCAATTCTTAAAAGAATAAGATGATAATACTGATTTGTAAATCATGGTAAGCAGAAAATAAAACCTCACTGCATGTTGTATATCACAATGTTGGATATTGTTTTATTAATGAAGCTAATGCTTATGTTAGCTTAGATGTCAGAATTGGAGGGGCCCTTTGAGGTCTTCTAGTCTAACCCCCCTGTTCTTGCAGGAGACCCTATACCATTTCAAGCAAATGGTTTTCCTATCTCTAGATGTCTTAACTTGATCAAAAATTCTTCCAGGTGAATTTGATTCTTCTTTGATAAATGAAAGCAGCACAAGTGTTATAGAAAAGCGGACATTATTCTCCATAGTTTCCTCACAACATCTAATTTCATCTAAGTAAGATTGTGTCCCCAAAACACTGTGATATTTTTAGAATCTTCCAAAACATCAACATGTTCAAAGGAAAAAAAAATTACACCCACCAACCCCCATATTACAAGAATTTTTGTAAAAACTGGGCATAATTTATTTTTCATAAAAGAAAAAAATTAAAATGTGGCCTGAAAAAAAAGGCAATTATTTCCCGGTCTGTTTCTTAGATATCTTAAAAAAAAAAAAAGAATTTCAAAATTCATCAAAGCTAACCTTCTCTTATGTACAACAGGCTAAGCTGAGAGAATGTTAACAAGTTCAATTTTCATTCAATCAGCACCATTGCTCCCTGAAATGTTTCATTGCAGGAAAGAAATAAAAAATAATCTATATGGTAATTATTAGGATGAATCCCTCAGTAACTTTCGGCAACATAAAAGGTCAGTTCTATTCAAGATATTTTATCAGTCCCTTACATGTACTCTGGTGCTGTCGTTTTAAATCTGAACAGCATTTTATTTTCCCATTTACAGCTACCTGCAGAATTAAGTATTTAAGCCAAATAAGAAAAGAGAGAGAGAAGGAGAGAGAGAGAGGGAGGGAAGAAAATCTTGAATGTTGGCAAAGGCTATAATAGCATGGAGATAAATTGTTCAGCTGCTCTCTCCCAAGCCTCTAGGGCTACAGATTTTTCTTCTCCTGGTGCACTGTGGGTATTCAAAACTTGTTCAACATGATTTCATTTCATTTCAGGCAGTGCCTGGGAAAACTAAATTACAGAATCAATCATACAGAAGGTCAGAGTGAGACTTCATTACAAGTATTGCATGCTTGCATGAATATCTTTCATTTATGACTGACCCAATATGTCACAATAGCTGTCTGGTAAAAATAATCCACTTTCTGAAATTGATGTACTACTGATGTCAGTGCTACTCAGTGGGTTGGGCAGCTTATAGAGAGATGTTTAAAGGTGGGTGAGGGGGAATGGAGACGAGAATAAAAATAATAAAAAGAAGAAGAGAGAACCCTATGGAGCCCAAGGAACAGCTTTGTAGCATCGTTGTCCTTTGCAAATTAAAATAATTTCTCAGGTGATCGTCCACAGTCAGTGATGCTTTAGTTCGTAATGACTTGTGATGGTGTTTGCTAACAGGTTTCCATCTGTTTATATCTAGATGTATACATATTTTCCCCCGTATTACGTTATGTGCCCTGAGTGCTTTTCTGAACACAAATGGTACTTTATCCAATTTTTCCCTCCAGTAATTCATTTAAGAATGTTGATATTTTGCATTACCATATTATTAAAATGCCAATGCTAATGATACTGTATGCCTTTTATCTCTCTCTCTTTCAGGGAAAAGAAATCTCAACCTAACAGAATGCATTTAAATGAAGATTAAATGCTTCTTTCTTTCTTGTCCATAATCATAAACTAATCAGCAATATGAAAAATTGTCCCTCTCTTGTTTACAAACACATACAAACACACACACACAAAGACACAGGCTAGGTAGGGAATGTAAGACAATGCTTCCTGAGCTGTCTTATTAATATTTTTTTGAAAGAGGTAGGAAAATGTTAATCCATCAATGGCTATCTTTAGTAATTGGGGAGACAGTTGCATTTGTCAATAAAACTGCTTACTTGCGCTTAAAATACAGCCATCTAAACTTACTAATGGAATGTAAAGTATTATTTATTATTCTGATTGTCTTCTGGCAGCAAATCTAAGAGAAGCCTGTAAAAGTACTGTTTGTAGCTAGTCAACTCAAGGCCCTGAGGGAAACACTGGTGAACCTTGGCATAACCTATTTTTACTCATGCCTCTGGCGGTTTTATATTCAAGTTTGTAGGTGCACATGTCAGGCAGTATTCAGAATAAATCTGGAGACACGGTGTATTAATCATAGCTTTTGCCCAAGAACATTTCATTTCTTTGCCGTTGACGCTTGAAAATTTCATGACATTTCTTCAAGGTGACACTCGGCTGGACATCTCAACAGGGTCAATCCATAAATCCAATTAAAAGAACGATCTGTGGCTGTATAAAGTGCCTGGAATGGTGACGTTTCTAAAAACATCCAGGATTGCATGTGGTATATAAAAAGTTGTGTTCTCAGAGAACAATTCAACATGGCTAAGGCCTGGATATGCATGAGATGGCCTTTTCCCAGTAGCTTCTTGCCTGCTCAAACAAATCAGGATGATAGGCTCTTTGGCAGTTA
The DNA here is from genome assembly GCA_023653725.1 of Bungarus multicinctus. Lineage (NCBI taxonomy): Eukaryota > Metazoa > Chordata > Lepidosauria > Squamata > Elapidae > Bungarus > Bungarus multicinctus. The sequence goes on along the minus strand of CM042839.1, from coordinate 5,449,399 downwards.
TTTTGTCATCTTCAGGGACCACAAGGATGAAGCTTCTACGTAGCTGAGATCACCTTTAGAACAATGTTTTTGCAGAAAATAGATTGGTTCCATGCTGTTATTTTTTTAGAATTCCATCAAACCCTGGTTTTCACGCCTAGATTGGTGATGACCAGAACGCTTCTACTAGAAGCTTGAGATCACAGAATGGAAGGCATCTTGGATGTCTTCTAAGCTTCAAGCAGGAGACCTTATTCCATTTCAGAAAAATAGTTGTCCAATCTCCTTAAAAACTTCCAGTGTTGGAGCATCCACAACTTCTGGAGGCAAGTCATTCCACTGATGAATTGTTCTAACTATCAGGAAATTTCTCCTTAGTTCTAGGTTGCTTCTCTCCTTGATTAGTTGCCTGTTTTTAGACAATTATTCTTGGAGGTTTTTATTTTATTCTGGAATATGCTACAGGCACTGTTGGATTGAACAGTATATAAACAGCAGGCAAATTAGATAAATACATCTGAGCTAACATGAGGAGAACATGTTGTGAGCAACACAATGGGTACGGCAACCATCAGTTTCCTAATGTTCTATAGCTCCTTGAGTTATTTACTCTTAATCTTCCTGCCATTTTTACTCTGTTGGTAGCCATTCGTTGTTTTTATTTTGTCACAATGAATATATGGGGAATCCAATAACATTTCTCTCACTACAGAATTCTCTGTTCTTTGTAACATACTAGGCTTCCTTTTTTAATTTTTTAAAAAAGCAATATTTATCTTTATTAGGACAGGCGATTCAGCAAGAGAGATGTCCAGATGGACACTGTTGCTCATAGATGTCACCTTCAGATTTCAAGAATTATTCCAATTTCAATATATCTTACCCAATATTGAAGCTATATCTGTAGAATCTGTAAAGTCTGTGACTTAACTATCAGTACGAATTTAACAACTTGACAACAAAGATGCAATAAAAAATTGAGAAGCTCTGCTGCATGCAGCCATTGTACGAATGTAGATTAATATCATAATTATTTTATGGCCCCATAGTTAGTTCTTTCAGATACAGCAAACCCAATTGACCATGAAATGAAATTTCATAGTTAAAATGCCTCTTTTATGTTTTTTTTATTGCGGTAATAAAAAAAGGGGGCTCCAGGAAAGATCATTCATAAAATATACAATTTAAATAAAGGAATTTTATTATTAATAAATATTTATCACTTTAATAAAGTGCATATTTTAAATAAATAATGACGGGCATGTATCAACACGGCTTCAAAATATAAATTTAATATTCGGGATGATGTTAATCTTAAAGAGGCAAAGGAACTCAGTAGAAAATCTGGTTAGTTTTAAGTGGACCATTTTTCTTGCTTAAGTTTGCTGTGAGAAGAAAATATTTCTAGCTTGGGACTGAAATGTGGGGTCCTTGGTTGGTTGCTTTTCTTAGAGATGTTTCATTAGGTGACATCATCAGTTCCACAAGGAGATGGGGTTTGTGGAATGGAGGAGGAGAATGGGAGGAGGAAGGAGGAGGAGATGACAACTGTGGGGGGTCCTTGGTGCTCTCTGAGCTTGGTTGTTTTTCTTGCAGAAGTTTGATTGCCAAAGGAGGTAACATCATCAGTGCAAATTTTAATGCTAGTTTTACACCATCCATATTGCTCTATTTCTTTGCTGCAATAAAATAGTTAGATAGCCAGAAGATTGGGGGAAAAAAAAAACACAATATATCTGTTCCTACCATATGTAATCCATTGCTTTGGATAATGCCATCTTGTTCCACCAAGTTTCGAGATACTGTAATAGAAGGCAGATCCAAACTCTGGGGTGGGAACTGAGGTGTGAATTCATTTCCTTGGGCTCCCAACTGATCACTGAGACCTTGAAAAGGCAGGAGGATATCAGCCATCCCTAAATTCGTGGGATCCAGTTCAGGGGGTGGTGTAATTGGTGGTATCTCAAACTCTTCATCGCCAAGGCTTGGTGTATGGAATGTTTGCTGGAAGAAAAATAAGTAAATGAATAAATTCTTTTGTTATGATCACTTAACAACAAATATTGTTTAAGCAATGTCTATTTCCCAGTCATCCAGGGGGGTGACTTTTTTCAAGAGGCACCTGGGCTTGATTTGTTTTTCCTTGAAGACCTTTCGCTTCTCATCCAAGAAGCTTCTTCAGGTTCAGTTTCCTCTTCTTCAGAACTGAAGAAGCTCCTTGGATGAGAAGGGAAAGGTCTTCAAGGAAAAACAAAGAAAGCCCAAGCGCCTTTTGGAAAAAGTACCTTTGAGACATTGTTTTTTTTTTTAAAAAAAGAATTATTTTACACTACTCACAATCCGACTTGCAAGCTCTTTTTTTTTTTCTAATTGTAAGTCACAAGTGTGCAACATGTTTCACATCTGCCCAGCTCTTCAGATTAAAGATTCAACTCTCATTATCAGATGGCTTTAATGATGTATCAGTATTAACTGTTTTTTAATGCACACTTAATTAGCAACATCTGTCTATGTTGTTGGAGGGAACATCAGCTAGCCTGGGCTGAGTTGTTGTTTTTTTAGCTGGAGAACAAATTGCTGGTTTATCGATATGTTAGGAAAAACAAAACAGCCCAAGCAGCTTACAAATTGTTCTGACACTACCATTAAATGCTCCCAATTTTGGCAGTGCACATATGTACTGGCAGTAAAGTCTTATAGCTCAAACTCATGAAAGTTTAGAATCCTATTTCAAATTCCTTCTTATTCCATTGATTTACAATAGCTGGTTGTATCATCCTAAGGGGATTGTTGCAGTAGACGAAAGGTTTGTTTATTACAATGGTCTTGGTTTTGTTTACGTGAAACACGATATAGGTAGTTCTTGACTTACATCAATTCGTTTAGTGACTGAAGTTGCAACGGTACTTGCAAAAAGTGATTTACGATTGGTTTCCACATCACCGTTGCACCATCCCCACAATCACATGATCAAAATTCAAACGCTGGGCAACTGGCATGTATTTATGATGGTTCTAGTGTCCCAGGATCATTTTGTTACCTTCTTTTGACAAGCAAAGTCAGGCGGGCAGCCGGTTTCGCTGAGCAACTTTCTTACCGACGTAACAATGGCAGTGATTCACTTAAGAACCGTACCAACAAAAATTGTAAAATGGGGCAAAATACACTGAATCATTCTCTTGCTTAACCACAGAAACTGTGGGCTGAACTGTGGTTGTAAGTCAAGCCCAGTGGAGGGTGGGAAGTTCGCAACCCTACGTTCTATACCTCCAATAAATTAGTTTTCTTTTTGTGTTGTACAGGTCACCTTCAAGAAGTGAGGGGAGCTGAAAGTCAACTCAAAAATATTTCTGTGGTCTTTTAGAATTGTCAGCCAAAAGGGAGTAGGGGAAGTAGTGCATTCCTTAAATATTTTCATAGATAATTGCTAGGTGGCTGAAGCTTCTGGTGCACAAGATTATTACTGGAGAGCATGATTGATGACTCTTGACTATGGATGTGTCCCATTGGAGAATATACATCCAGGGGGTGGGGGAAGTTCAGGGTCAAGGGTGAAATGAATGATGTGTCTCAGTGTCGGCTGCTCCCTGGTAGCACCAGCATGTTCACTCCCAATAAATGGTTTTTTTAAACTCCGAGAGATGCAGCTAAAGACTCATGTTTTGAATGGAGGTGGATGCCAGAGCCCTCACAGACTACCTGTATGTGAATGTTAATGATAAGATCTCTTCTGAAAAAATGAAGAAAAAAAAAACACCTGTTCTGGCCCAATACCCACATGTAAATTTCTACAGTCAAATTTACATTCCTCAATTTACAACTGGTGGAACATCCATCATTAAGTGATGTGGCCGTTAAGGGATGCCAAGAATCCAAAGTGCAGTGACCGTTGGGGTTGGGCACGCAAATGTCAGAGTTTCAGGTAAGTCATAACTTTGACCAATCATAAGTCAAGGATTACCTGTATCATTGTTGCCAAAGAATGGTTGCCGGAACTGGGTATGATCTAGTTTAATGAAAAGAAGGACTAGGGGTGACATGATAGCAGTCTTCCAATATTTGAGGGGCTGTCCCAAAGAAGAGGGAGTCAAGCTATTCTCCAAAGCACCTGAAGACAGCACAAGAAGCCATGGATGGAAATTAATCAAGGAGAGAAGCAACCTGGAACTAAGGAGAAACTTGCTAATAGTGAGGCCAATTAACCAGTGGAACAGCTTTGCCTTCAGAAGTTGTAGATGCTTCATCACTGCAGGTTTTTAAGAAGAGACTAAACAGTCACTTGTCTGAAATAGTATAGGGTCTCCTGCTTGAGCAGGGGCTGGACTAGAAGACCTCCAAGGTCCCTTCCAACTCTGCTATTCTATTCTACTCTACTCTCCACTCCACTCTAAATATCTATGTAAGCTTTTGAGAAGCTCTTTTGACCAACACAGAAACATCATTGTTCCATTGTTCCAATTCATCTACTAAGGTGTAAATAGAATAGGCATGTTCTAGGCCCAACCTTCAATGTGATGTCCTCTAATGGGACCCAGAAGGTGGGCCTTGTCCATCACAGCTTCTGTCCTCTGTAATAGCATCCCCAAGAGGTTCAAGGTATCCCAAATCTTCTCTCCTTTTTAAGCCTGATTTGTTTCCCCCAATAATGTTTGGTTAGGAAGTGTGCCCACATAGGAATTTTATTAATGTGTTTATTAATGTCTCTGGATTAGTGCCTTCGTCTGCTATCTAGTACATTGAGTACAGGTTCATTTTCAGCTGGGTGCCCTATATATTTGATTAATAAGTCAATAAATAAACACAAATATAAGGGATCCTTTCTCAGCCCAAAGTAGAGTTTTTACCCAATGATGGCCAGTAAGTTCTTTTGATTATGAACCCATCAATATTTCAGTTACGCAGCCTTCATTAGGGTGAAAAATGTCCAATTCAACATTATACATAAACAACATTGCTACTCCACAACTATTCTATTGCCTATTGTTAGAACCACTGTATTCTTTTTCTGGCTTCTGCATCACAGAACCCCTTTGATTGCTTTCCAATTGCTACACCGCAAACCACTTTGAGCTTGAGCAATTGTTGCTGAGGAAAATTGAGCTCAAAACCCACAATTGAGCCCAAACCCAGAGCTTTAATGAAAATATTAACAATTCCAGATATTGTGTGATTTTGGGGAAATGCCATAGTGTATGGTCACAACAGATGACATCGCCAAAAAACTGTATGGCCATCTCCTTTGGCGCCCAGGAAAACTGCTGCCCAGAAAAAATCACAGCCCTCATCATCTAGTTACCTGGAGCTGAGCTTGAATTAAAAGACTTTGCCTTACATATTATGATTATTATTATGATAGGTTGGGTTCATTTTGTTTCTGCTCAGCCTACAATTTTTGTTTCCAAGGGAGGCCCACAATTTCGCTTCATGCATTATTTACATTGTCCGAAAGAACGACTTAATGCCAGTTAATTTAAAAATGATACGTTCGGTGAAATTTCTCATTAAGGGACTAGAAATTGTCATCCTTCAAACCGTTAATGATGATATAAATTAATAACTGCTTGAGAGAAGATGGAAACTGAAACAGGAGGAAGAGAAAAAGGGGGACTCCCTTTGCTTTCCTATGAAAAACTGTCAGCTGTCATTACTGCTCTCCCATCAAGAAGGAGAAGGCAGCAGACAGACGTCTGCAGAAATGAAACCATCTCGAGAAAATCAAGCAGGCACACAAACACACACAAACACAAACACACACACACACTCAAAGCACATGGATACAAATATTGCAATTTAATCTCAGTCCCAAAAGCTCCTGCTTTGCATCCGGGGAGATATTTATTCAATATTAAAAAAAATGGGAGGAGGGGAAGGAGAGATTCATAATCTAAAGACTTGAAGTTTACCAACACAAAAGGATGCATCGGGCATGGCTATTTTATTTGGGCTAATAAAAATAACCCTGTGGCTACATTTTACAGTTGGGGTTGGCACGAAAGCTGCCTGGTAACAGATGCAGTGATAATTTGTGACTCATTTACTACCCCATTACAGCTTAATGAAATCTAACATATCGCATTAACAATATGGATAAACACTCGTTCCTGATATCTGGCATTTGACTGTCTTCATTACCATCGTAATTATCATTTGAAATATTATTTCAATAAATATTTAAGGTGCTCCAGGATGGTGTGTGTGTGTGTGTGTGTTTAAAGGAAACAAAACCGGGTGACAATTTTGATGAAAACAGGTCCACTTTTTTTTAGAAAAAACAAACAAGCCACTTCAATTTCTCAGGCTGGGTTGTTTTTTTTTTTTAAGGGCTAAAGGCAGAAGCAAACTGGTGAGTATTAAGACTGAAATGCAATATCAGCTTTAATATGTGACAAGCGCAGACTAAAAATGTTACCTAATATTGTGGACTTGGTAACTAATTTTACCTATAAATGTGGATGACTGCTTTAGCAGAATATGAGATAGATAGATGGATAGATGATGATGATAGATAGATAGATAGATAGATAGATAGATATAGATAGGTGATAGATAGATGATAGATATAGATAGATAGATAGATAGATAGATAGATAGATAGATAGATAGATATAGATATGTGATAGATAGATAAATAGATATAGATGATAGATAGATAGATAGATAGATAGATAGATAGATAGATAGATAGATAGATGATAGATAAATAGATGATAGATGATAGGTGATAGATAGATAGTTGGATGGATAGAAGATGGATCTGTTCTGTAAGTATAAATCAAGTCAGACATGGCAGTGGAATTCACTTTGCAAAAAGGGAGTATTCTATGAAAAAAAATAAACTCCAATAGTTGGGTTATCTATATGCTTCCCTGCAACACAACTATTTTATTCTGTGGCACGTTTTTAGAAGATGATTGTATTTTGTCATGTTCTCTCATGTATACCTGGGATGTATAACTAAAAAAGAAAAGAAAGAAGAATCAAAACTATCTCATGCTATGATTGCTGTAAGTAAAGTGTACATAAATGGATAAGATGAAGCTCATCTAAATGAAGAGAAGGGCTAGTGGTGAAAATAGTCTTATTCTAAATGATTTGGCCTGCTCCTATTCTGGAAAGTATCTTCATGTTGTGCAATTTGATTCTGGAGAAATGCCCTCTTTAGGATCCGGACAGGACTATGCAATGTTTTTAAGAAGGTTGTGCTACCCATTATGATTCTAAGAACTATTCACTTTTTTCATGCTTTTCTCTCTTAGATTACTTTCAGGAAGAGAGAAAAATCCCCCAGTCCTTAACATTAACAATAACAACAAACCCCAGTGTGTGTGTTTAAATGCCATCTGCACCGAAATGTTCAAAACATTTGTTCCTTTTGATAAAAATGCAAATTTGGAGAGCTGTTGTATCAACATATAACAGCCAATGTCTGACACGGTGAATTATCACAGCTGGAATTAAATTGTCTCTGAACAGCTGCTGGCAGTAGAGCCTTCATCAATGTTTGATTCAAATGGAGGAATGAAATTCTACAGAATGAAACATCATGTTGTCATTACAGATTGGGGGGGGGGGGTGTTTGTTCATTACCACAACCAACACTGAAGCCAAGCAATCTTCTCTTATCTAAGTGATCTTGTTGGAAGGGAAGAAAGAAAAGGAGAAGGAGGGAAAGGGAGGCATTGTTTTAAAACTATGCTTGTAAAAATACCGCATTGCATATAGCCAGAGTTATCACGGCTCTCCCAATGATTTTTCTCTATAATTTTTGGTTTTTTTTCTCCACTGTACAAGGATATAGGGGAAAAAATATTTCTGGCTCAGAGGCAGAAAAGCTTGATTGCTGAGCGTATTTTTATTGATCTTAGATGCTTCTGTTTACCAGGCCTACTCTTAAGTCCAACTCAAGATGCTTGGAGGAGTTCGCTACAATTTTCATTCCCTCAGAATGACAAGAGTTGGAAGAGACCTTGTAGGTCATCTAGTCCAACCCACTGTTCAGGCAGGACACCTTATACCATTTCAGACAATCATTGTCTTCTTAAAAATCTGCAGTGTTGGAGCATCCACAACTTCTGGAGGCAAGTTGTTCCACTGATTAATTGCTCTAACTGTCAGGAAATTTCTCCATAGTTCAAGGTTGCTTCTCTCCTTGATTAGTTTCTACCCATTGTTTCTTGATCTGCCCTCAGGTGCTTTGGAGAATAGCTTGACTCCCTCTTCTTTGGGGCAGCTTCTTAGATATTGGACACTGCTATCCTTAGTTCTCTATTAATACAATGAACCAGCAAGAGAAATAAAAATAAAGCCAGACCAATTCAGCAGGTAATGCTAAGGCTTCCATTTCTATCCAATTGGAGCAACAGTGGGATTCAAAGAATTTTACTTCTGGTTTTGTGGGCGTGTCTTGGTGGGCATGTCTTGATGGACGTGGCAGGGGAAGGATACTGCAAAATCCCCATTTCCTCCCCACCCCACTAACCTGCTTTCCAGCTCCGTTCTCCTGTGCAGGGCAACCAAAGGAGACACAGCCAATCAGCTGGGACTCAATGGGAGGCGGAGAATAGATGGGGCGGGGCCAGTCAGAGGTGGGATTCGCCCATTCTCTGAACTACTAAATATATTTTCACTAATGGTTCTCGAGAACTGGTCAGAACCTGCTGAATACCACCTCTGAATTGGAGGCAAGCATGTATGTCGGCCAAAAAACAGCTCAAGTTGGAATCAGAGTCACTTTTGCTACCCTGATGCTCTTTAGAAAGCTGGCAAGGAGAGGACAAACAGACTGGACCGAACTATAGGAACGTTGGGCTGGCAAATGCCCCTCTGCCATCTTTTCCAAGAGGTGACCAAGTCAGACTATATCAATCCAGATATAATGCTTCCATTGATCCAAGCCACCAACGACTCTCTATGGAGAGTCTCTTCCTTATTTTCCCCAGGAAACAAATCATCCCACAAAGGAGCTGCACACCCTTTGTTTTCCTAAAAACCTAAATTAAAAAAATGAAGTGTTTGTATCTATGGCCCTCATTAGTTGATTAAGAGCTCAGTGAAGTTGCTTTAAAATGTATGCCTGCTGTGCCTTAAATCTGCTTCCTTCTGGTTGCCTTTGTGTGCGTGTTGTATGTATGTGCGTGCGCACGCACGCACACACACACACATTTCTGAATCCCCCCATCTCCCTCAAATGGGACTATAATTATCGATCTGTCTATGTCAGGGATGGGCTTCAAAAGTTTTAGCAATGGGTTCTCTGCCCAGTTGCTGGGTGGCTATGGTGGGCGTGACCTAGTCGGTTTTCGCCCTCCCCAGACTCCGGATGCTCTCTGGAAGCCAGAAACAGGCCCATTTCTGGCCTTTCTGAGCTTCCGGGATGCCTGTTTTTCACCCTCCCCCAACTTTTGTGTGTCCTGCACTTACCAGCATCCAAAACGGGCTGCATGGAGACTCCTGAGAGGGGAGGGGAGGGCCAGCCAGGATTGGGATTTGGGCAGGGGTGGGATTCAATTTTTTTAACAACCGGTTCTGTGGGCGTGGCTTAGGTGGTAGGCGTGGCTTGGTGGTCATGTGATTGGGTGGACATGGCTTGGTGGTCATGTTATTGGCTGGGCATGGCCAACTCAATATCACTCACATCGAGGCACGCATCTCCTCGCCTGGCCCCTCAGGACTGTGGGGATGCTGCAACAGTCGTAAATGGTCATAAGTCACTTTTTTCAGTGCCATTGTCATTTTGAATGGTCACTCCTCACCAGCAAAGGAGAGGAAAAAAACTCCAGAGATGTTCCTGAGACAGGAAGTCTAGTCCTGCCAAGAATGTAATAAGGATTAACAGAGAGGCAGTTTCTGTAAGCAACACCAGAATGTTTCCTTCCTGCCTTCCTTACAGGATTAGCCCAGTAATTTCTTCTAACAATCGATTCTCCGAACTGCTTAGAATGTTAACAACCGGTTCTAGCAAGTAAGTGTGAACTGGTAGAATCCCACCCCTGGATTTGGGGGCTCTCCAAACTGTGCAGAATCTTATCTAAGGGTTCTCCTGAACCCCCATGAACCCCCAGCAGCCCACCCCTGGTCTATGCAACAAATTGCAGGAGAAGGAGTGGCAGAATCTGTGGGAGGCATTAAAAAAGGGGATCAGCCTAGAATCCTTACATAGCCACAAGCAGTCTAAATCCATCCTCCCTTGAATTCTGTGGACCTTTATTTAAATCCAAATAGGCAATGACCATTCATTGAGAAGATTACTTTACATGGACGTTTTAGCAAAATTCAATTGAACTGGATCCCTCACGTGTGCACCTGATCTTTTGTGCCTGATACAAACACATGCACGCACACACAGATACATACAAAGACACACACACACATTTGCACAGATTTGTTTTTATCGACATGCTACATAAGTAACACTCTTACAGACAACTAAATTGACCGGCAATGGTAAAGTGTCAGGTTATTTTCTCTCTCATTAAAGACTTTATTTTGTGCTCCATAAAACACAGAAAATGTAGCACGTCGCCCATCATCTATCGAAAGGCTGCAAACATTATAAAAGCCACCAACAGAATTACAGTGTAAAGCAAAGAAGAGTGAAGAGTTTACCAGGGGAGAAGAGAAGATTCTTACCTCATTTGCTGCAAAAAATGCGTTATTTGCTTCTGCCATATTCATATAGTTATTGTTGCCAAACTGAAAGGAAAAGCATTCTATTAGTATATTGCATGATATTGCATTACACTGTATTTATACCATGTAACGCACCCTGGACAATGTAAATGTTGTAAGAACAACTTTGATACTAATGCTATAGGAATAGGTAGTGTAAAGAATTAATTTGGCATAATTCAACAACTCTTAAATCAAATGTTCAGTTGGAAATTCTGAGAATTGACAGGCCTTGGTTGGTCTTTCTTAAAAACTCTTGTTTTAACTATTCCTTCTAGAACCACTGATTCCCAATATATTGTTACCATTTTTATTTAGAATAATTTTTTATCTCCTCAATTTAAATCTGAAAAAAGACAATGATCCTAACACTGCTAAATCTCAAAACTTCAAATACCTGGTTTTATTTTTGTTATTTTGTGTTTTTTTATTATTGTTGTTGTTGTTGTTGTTGTTGTTAGGCTTTAAATTGCTAAATTTTATTAGAAAGTTACATTTTACTCCAAAGTTACAAGAAAGACACTTCCATTTACAATGTTTGTTATACTGTATCACTGCAGTAGGTGCTGAGGAAGCCACAAATAACTCCTTACGAAACTTTTCAGAGTTGTGAAAAGAAAAATGATTCCTAACAAGCATAAAGTTTTGACAACCAGCAGGGAATTATTATGCATTCTGGATTCTTGAATCTATATATATAAAAGCAAAATGCAGTATCATTCACGTGTCATCACAAAATATCCAGAACCGTAAAGCCTACCAACTTGAAATTTGGCATGTATGTTCTCCTTGGTTTCTAGGTGCTCACTAAGAAAGGATTTTTTGAAATGACCATCAGAGCATTAGCATTTCATATATTATTATTAACACACTCTGATGCTAAGGAGTTCTACTCCCCCTCCCTACCTAAAAAGAAATCTGTTCCAAATGCAAAACACAAGCAGAGGAGTTTTCAGTTTCAGTTCCAGTTTCACAGCACCAAGCAGCTTTAGTATAGAACAGTTGAGCTAAGCCACGCCCAGGTTCCTTGCTGTCTCCTTGCTCACACAGCAAATACTGTTTCACTTTACAAACAGCCTTCAACTCTCTCACACACTGACAGGACACCAGCCAGTGAATACCGATGGATGCGGGTAGGCAGAGCCACAATTCCCACCCCCCCTTATTTTCCTCCCCCAAAACTAAGCCCGACCACATAGTTTTGTAGCGAAGCACGGTATCGAGCTAGTGCAAGATATATCTCCAATATCCCTACATGCAGCAATTCACTATCTACAAGAGACTGCTTAATCTTACTCACATAGCATAACCCAATGCTGGGAATCTCAGTAAAAGAACAATTTAACTGATCAATCAATTACAAGTGCAATGTTTATTTGAACTGAGGATTCTATCTTATACCCTCATGCTAAGTGGAATGAATGTATTTGCTGCCAAGGTAAATTTCCAGATCAAGTTCCTTGCTTGAAAGCTTCTTGCATAATGTAAGAAAATGCAGGTAACAAAAAGATAACAACAATGAAGGTGCACCCACTCTTTTAGGCTGGAAGGATCCACGAACAACTGGAAAGTGTTTAAAATCAAGAGCTAGATTGTTATTAACATCCATGGTAAAACGGTATCAAAAACCCAGCTTCAGTGGTGGTTTTTTTTCAGCTGCCGACTTCCACGGCAGAAAACTAACTCTTATCAATTCAGTCAGCAGATAATTCACAAGTCCAGTAAAGGTCAGTGCCCAGGGCTATAAAGAATGCAACAGGTGATTTTTCTCATTACACCAGGGTTAATTTTGGTTTGTATAAGGGAGCGGTATATCGGCAAAAGGTAGAACTGTGTCGCAACACATCATGAGTCATTTTAGCTCTATCAAATCTGTTCTAAGAAAGTTCTGAGATCTTAAAAATCATAATATCATAGAAGGCAAGGCCTGGAGATCATCCCATTCAATTCTCGACCTAGTGAAGCAATTCAGTATAGCCACAATCCTGGCAGGTGGTCCTATGACTATCCAACGCAATCTGTCCCATTGGGAAATGGCTTCAGGCCATTAGATTTCTGGTTTTATAACCTAAATCAATTTCCTTTCAATGTAAGCTCATTGTTAATTAAGGAGAAACTTCCTAACAGTGAGAACAATTAACCGGTGAGACAGCTTGTCTTCAGAAGTTGTCGATGCTCCAAAAGTGGAGGTTTTTAAGCAACGACTGGACAGGCATTTGTCTGAAATGGTATAGGATCTCCTGCTTGGGCAGAGGGTTGGGCTAGAAGACCCCCAAGGTCCCTTCCAGCTGTATGTTGATTGAATGGATTGTTTCTTATCCTATCTTCTGAAATGTCTCTAAATCTATCTCATCTTCTCCATGGCAGCCCTTCTTGAAGACAACTATCGTATTACAACCAGACTTCTCATTATAAACACTACAAATGAAGCTAAATCTTAATTGTTAAAATTTATTTGCCACCTATTTCACCGTGGAGCTACTCTAGATAGCTTGCAGTAATAAAAAGGCATAAAAACAAAAGATGTGTAAACAGAACTTCCAGGAAAATAATAGTACAATAAACAAGGACAAAAAGGGACATGATGAGAATAAACACATTAATATTATTAATATTAGTATTAATATTCACAATATTAAATGTTAAATATTGTGGAAAGTGCAAAGGCAAGAATCTTTGGATGCTTAGAAAAATTGAAGGCAATTGGAAAGGAGCCTAGCAGAAAACCAAGCAACTATAAGCAGGAACTGACATATAATGAAGCAGATGCAATCCAAGAACTCTAGAAAAAAATGTGGTGAGTTAGAAGAGAGTAAACAACTCAACTACAATAAAAGAGAAATGATAATTTTACCATCTTTGGATTGACAGAATCTCTCACTAGCTGTTGTTTCTCACTAGCTGTTGAAAAGAAAATATTACTACACACTGTTCCTGTTTTTAATCAAAGGATTCTGCTTGCTTGTGTCTGGGATGGAAATTTCTGATTCGAGAGTCTACAGCAGGGGTCTTCAAACTTGACAGCTTTAAGACTTGTGGACTTCAACTCACAGAATTCTTCCTCCAGTCATGTTAGCTCAGGAATTTTGGGAGTTGAAGTCTACAAGTCTTAAACTTGCCAAGTTTGAAGACCCTTGGTCTAACTGCTATTCCTTTCTTCCTTCCTCCCTTCCCTTCCCTTCCCTTCCTATCCCTTCCCTTCCCTTCCTATCCCTTCCCTTCCTTCCCATGGTCGCAGTGGCTAGAATGCAGTACTGTAAGAAAACTCTGCCCATTGCCAAAAGTTCGATCCTGACTAGCTCAAGGTTGACTCAGCCTTCCCTCCTTCTGAGGTGGGTAAAATGAGGACCCAGATTGTTGGGGGCAATAGGCTGACTCTGTAAACTGCTTAGAGAGGGCTACAAAGTACTGTGAAGCAGTACATAAGTCTAAGTTAGGGGTCTTCAAAGTTGGCAGCTTTAAAACTTGTGGACTTCTAACTCCCAGAATTCCTCCTCCAGTCATGTTAGTTCAGGAATTCTGGGAGCTGAAGTCCACAAATCTTAAACCTGTCAAATTTGAAGAGCCTTGGCCTACAGGTAGTTACACTGGCACTGTAAAAATGTTATTTCTGTCTGTTTTTCACATTTATGACCACTGCAGCATCTCCATGGCCACGTCATCCAAATTCAGATACTTGGCAACTGACTCATATTTATGACGGTTGCAGTGTGCCGGGGTCATGTGGTCCCCTTTTGCAACCTTCTGACAATCAAAATCAATGAGGAAGCCGGATTCACCAAAGAACCGTGAGACTAACTTAACAACTACAATGATTCACTTAATAACAACTGTGGCAAGAAAGGTGGTAAAATGGGGGGTGGGGACCTACTTAACAAATGTCTCACTTAGCAACAGAAATTTTGAGCTCAATTGTGGCAGTAGGTTGAGGGCTACCTGTGTAGGCAGGAAAGAAGAGAATTGATAACAAAATGAACATCACAATATAGAACAGAATACAGAGTGGAGTGGAGTGGAGTGGAGTGGAGTGGAGTGGAGTGGAGTGGAGTGGAGTAGAGTAGAGTAGAGTAGAGTAGAGTAGAGTAGAGTAGAGTAGAGTAGAGTAGAGTAGAGTAGAGTAGAGTAGTGTGATGGAGAACAGAACAGAATAGAATAGAATTCTTTATTGGCCAAGTGTGGTTGGATACACAAGGAATTTGTCTTCAGCGCATACGCTCTCAGTGTGCATAAAAAAAATGTAAAGACTCTTTTTTACATAAAAATGTAAAATCTCTTTTTGAAAAAAAGTCTAAGACTTTTGCAACTCTTGTCAAGTATCGGGACACAAAAGCAAAAAGGTGGGATTTGTTTTGTGATGTCGATGTTTCAGTCCTAACTCTTTTATCATCCTTAGCCCTACATCTTAACTTCAACTTCTCTCCCTCTCCCTCTTTTTTTTTTAAAAAAATAGCAAAAGCTGAAAGACAAACCTAGCCTGCCTGGATTCATTTTATCTCAACATTTCGGGGATGGGGGGGGTGGGGAGGGGGGAAACATGCCAAATGTAAGAAGTTGAAAGGGCCACAAAAATGTAAAGTCTCTCGTTCATGGGAAGTATGCGAGGAATTTTAATCAAAGTTTGAAGCTGAGGCTTGAGGAGGTACCCTTCCATTCATTCCTGCACTGTTTACATGCCTTTCCCTTCCCAGGTTTTCTGGTGGAACTTTAATATGCACTGCATGGACAGTTCATTACCGTTTCTACTCCATGTTCTTGATGCAGATATAATCAGAATTAAAGATTGCAAATAAGTACCAGATGTATATCAGATCAAACATTGAAGACAGCAAATGTTTTGATACTTTACTGGAAACAATGACCCCCCCCCCCAAAAAAAAAAAAAAAAGCTGTTTGCTCCATTTCTATCTTTTAAAAATCCATAATCTAGAGAGAGCTTACTTCTAATACAGAATAACAGAACAGAATAATAGAGTTGGAAGGGACCTTGGAGGTCTTCTAATCCAACCCCATTTTGGACAAAGGTTGTCCAATCGCACCCACAACTCCTGGAGAGGAGCTGTTCCACTGATGGATTGATAATTGTTCTCCTTAGTTCTAGGTAGAATAGAATAGAATAGAATAGAGAAGGGAGGAGAATAGAATAGAATAGAATAGAATAGAATAGAATAGAATAGAATAGAAAGAATAAAATAGAATAGAATAGAATAGAATAGCTTTATTGTCATTGCATTCTACAAATACAATGAAATTTGAAAGCTAGTCCAGCACAGCCCCAAACACCACATCACAATCACACTACAGAGTATTTAAAAATTAAAATAATTATAATAATAATAGGACTAAATCACAAATGCACTGTTTGATTCAAGACAATTACTGCCTTGGAAAAGAAACTGTTTCTCAATCTATTAGTCCTCATTTTGAGACACCTATAATGCCTCCCTGATGGAAACAGTTCGAAATAGGAATGTCCAGGATGAGAACAGTCTGTGGAGATTTTGTGTTCCAGAGAGGACTCTGGTCTTCGCAATTTCTTCCCAAGAAGAAAGACAGCAATGATTTTTTGTGCTGTGTTTATAACTCTCTGAAGCATGTTCTTATCCACTGCATAGCATCCAGCATACCTTGATTCGTTTCCATTCAGTTCTTGTTCTGCCTTGGAGGGCTGACTTCTTCTTTGTGATAACCTCTTAGGAGTAGCAATAGCCCTTAGACTTATATACCACTTCTAAGTGCTTTACAACCTTCTCTAAGCAGTTTACAGAGTAAGCCAGTTGCCCTCAACAATCTGGATCTTCATTTTTACCAACCTCAGAAGGATGGAAGGCTGAGTCAATCTTGAGCTGGTGAGAATCGAACTGCTGGCAGTCGGCAGAATTAGCCTGCAATACTGCATTCTAACCACTACGCCACCACAGGCCTTAGATATTGGAACACTGCTATCATGTCTCCCCTCGTCCTTCTTTTCATGAAATTAGACCTACCCAATTCCTGCAACGGTTCTTCCTATGTTTTAGCTTCCCCCTAATCATCTTGGCTGCTCTTCTCTGCGCTCTTTCTAGAGTCTCCACCAATTTCACACCAACGCAGTGTAAAAAAAAATCTAATAATTCTAGACAGAGGGGGAAAAAAGGCCGCGATAGAAATAATCCTCTGAACACTGAACATGTGCATGTAATTAATGTAAGATCTACAACTAATCAGCTACGAATTGTATCCATTAATTAGCACTGGCCCTGGAGAAATTGAGGAGGGGTGGGGGTTGAATCAGTAAAAACATTAGCACTAAAATGTGCCAGCTCCTGATGAAACATAGCTCCGCTGGCATCAGAAATCAAGCAGCTGGCAACTAGCTGGCCAAGCAATTTCAGAATCTTTCACCTGAGGTCTGGAGAACTGGAGGGACAAAGCTTTCTCTCCCAATCTTTTGTGTTATCTCGAGAAGTCTTATTATGAATGGCTTTTTAATTTAGCAAATTCTTGGGGTGATCAGCTGGGAAATGCTATAAATCAGACCCAACAGAACAAAGAGTTTCGCGCTTCTCTCCCCACAGTCAAAAATTTAATTTTGGAGAGGCAGTTCAAAAGGATCTGTCTTCAGGGCTCTTTACGGCTACAATTCCCATTTCATAAGGGACCCGGTAGTCCTTGATTTGCAACCGTTCATTTAGGGATGACTCTAAGTTACAGCAGCACTGAAAAAAGGGCCTGAAGGACTGTTGTGGTTCGCAACAGCAGCAGAATCGGACAGTGAGGAAGAAAGGGGACCAGTCAGGGATTTTGGAGATGACTTGGATAAGAGTGCTGCATCCGATGCAGAGATGGGGCCAGGACCATCCAGGAATGGGGTGCTGCCTTCGGAACCTGGTAGCAGTGAGGCAGAAGAACAAGGGGAGCCTGTTCCCAGTGTACATATGCGCAGAGCTGCTAGAAGGTGAGAGCAGCTGAGACAAAAGGGGCGACTAGAGAGTAAGGCTGGGAGGTGATTATCCCTCCCATAAGGGATAAAAGTCAGACTTCAATGACGAAAGCTTTGCAGGAAGCAAAGCAGTTCAATAGATTCTGAGTCCTTCTTGAAGTTCTGTGAACTCTGGTCGGGTTTTTTTTTCCTGGTACTGTTATAATTAATTTGGATACTTCTGGTTTTGTCAGCATTCCACAGCACTGACAGGCGTGTGCTTATCTTGGGGAACTGTTTAAGATTAGTTCTGGCTGTGAATGAAAATAATTCCCAGCGTTGCATTAAAGTAGGTTTTGCTTTTAAAACAAGTTTGGGTTTAATTACATTTGACGAAGCCTGGGTTAGAACAAGGACTGATTTTTCACCCTGGTGACCATTGCAGCATCCCCAGAGCCCCGTGATCAAAATTTGGATGATTTGACAACTAATTCATATTTATGATGGTTGAAGTGTTCCGGGGTCATTTGATCATCTTTTGAGAACAAGCCAAGTCCATGGGGAAAGCCAGATTCACTTTGCAACCATGCGACTCATTTTACAACTGCAGCGATTCACTTAATAAATCTGGCACACACACACACATACACAAGTCATAAAATGGTGTGAAACCCATTTAACAAATATTCTCACTTAGCAAAATAAATTTTAGGCTCAATTGTGTGTCAACCCTGAAGCTGGCCTGGTTGAAACCATGTTGGAGCTTCAGCGCTGCCACAGTGGAGTTGAGGGATAGGGAGGGGGGATTAGAGATAGCTGGGGCTGTGTAGTCAAAACAAAATATTTTCTCCTGGGAATCAAGGTCATTCTCACACCTGGCAGGAGGAAGGAGGAGTGATTCACCAAACCAGTGGATGCTGCCTTGATTGGGCCATGTGACTGATTGTTTGCGATTGGGGAGGGGGAAAACTTTCACTTTTAATTAGTTGAAAGCTAGAGCTGGTTTTCACAAGATCTGTGCTGATATGGTATTTCCCAAAAAGCTATTCTTTGTGGAATTCACTTGCCTCTGAGTTTTTGCTTGCAATGGATCTAGTATTTGGAATCCTGACATTGTGGACGTAAGTTAGAACTCCCTGTACTTTCTGCAAAAATCCAAGTCAATTTAAGCATTCTGCTTGTGGTTGAAGATAAATAATTATATAAATAAGAATAAGATATACTTTTGTTACGAAGATATGATAAAGAAAAATAAACTAGTTTGAGACCACCATTATCTCCATTTACACTCGTTTTCTTGATGCATGGCAAGTCAGGTGATTCATTCAATAAAGAGATCAATCAGAGTTCTTCTCTTCTTTTAACTTTTCTTGGCTTCTGTTTTTCTCTTAGTCTTTGTCATTGAAGCAATTTGAAAAAATTGCTAAAAAATTGAAATTGGAATCAATTGCGTTCGGAGCAGTGTGGAGAATTAGAAATCATCATTATAGATGTAGAGGTTTAGTTAAATTGCCACATTTAGCATCCCACTCTTTGCATTTCTGGCAAGGAAGGAAGGAATGAACTGATTCCCAAAGATGCAATTAAGAACCAAAACTTAATTATTTTACAGGCTTAACTACTGTATCTTAATCACTTTACCAGATAACATCTTCTCTGCATTTGGAAGGGATTTGATTGCTTTCCAGGATTAATAATCAGAACTGTCTAGCAAATAAAATGTTTGATAAAGGCAAGGAATTAAAAATTAAGTGTTTGGAAGGGGGGAAGAGGCATTTTTTAATTCATCGTGTTACCAGTTTCTTTGACTGACTCAAATGCCAATAGAAGTGAATTGAGAAATTTAAATTTTGTTTCATTCATGAGGAATCACTTGGAAATCAGTATAACACAAACAATAAGAGATGAGGAGCTGGATGGATGGATATTTCAGCAGGATTATCCAAACACTAGAATGTAGAGCAGTTCTTTTTCTGAACAACAACACAAAGAAATACAGAAAATCAGCTTTAGCCAATCAAGTTTGTCATTACAGATTTCTCAGAGAATGAATTAAAATACATTGGAGAATGTAATTTCTATTTTCTTTTCCAACATCTCACTCTCCAAGCTTTTAAAAGAGACAGCAACCTGCCTAGTCAGCTTTTCCATGATAAAAAAACTATGATATACCAGGATGTAAGAAAACGTGGCTTGGTGGCCTTCTGCCTATGAAGATCTGATAACTATTGAACAATAATGAAGTTGGGAGCATACCTTTCTGATATGATACATACATGGGTAAAAGAATTGGTTGTATTTGTTTTATTTATGAGTTTATTTTTGAGAATTGGTTGTATTTGTTTTATTTATGAGTTTAGTTTTGAGTTCCTTATAAAACAATAAAGGGCAGGATAAAGATTGGATGGATGGATGGATGGATGGATGGATGGATGGATGGATGGATGGATAGATAGATAGATAGATAGATAGATAGATAGATAGATAGATAGATAGATAGATAGATAGATAGATAGATACATAGATACATAGATAGATGATGGGTTGGATGGATGGATGGATGGATGGATGTACGGACGGATAACTGATTTGTTTTACAACCATATCAAAACAATATAGATAGAAATAACTTATGACCATTTTTCACACAACTGTTGTAGCATCTTCATGGTCACATGATCCAAATCCAGGCACTTGGCAATTGGTTCATAGTTATGACGGTTGCTGTGACCAGGGATCCCCTTTCACGACCTTCTGACAAGCAAAGTCAATAGGGAAGTCAGATTCACTTAAGAACCGTGGAACTTACTCAACAACCATAGTGATTCACTTAACTGTCTCACTTAGCAACAGAAATTTTGGGCTTAATTCTAGTCATAAGTCAAGGACTACTTTTATTTACGTTAAACAAACTTTTTTAGTATCTCCCAGCAAGTAACTCTGCATTTCTTTAAAGGGCTATAGCAGGCTACCTATTTTTCTTATCATTTTTGAAACATTTTCCTGTTGAATGAATCTGTTCCATAATGGTTAGTAGAAAAGTTGTACACAATATGAAATCTAGGCACTGAATTTAAATCTGAAAGCTTTTATTCTTCAAATCCCAAAAGCTGGTTTTATGCCACTGTTGGACACCCCTACAATATTTCCTCCATCCACAGTTAATTATATAGCCGTTGGTCTCTTAAGTAGCTTTTCTTACGATTCTTCTATCAAATTTCACTTGCGGAAGTGAAAACTTCGAATTCTAATCTGGAACGTTATTGGGTTCTATTGCAGTATCTCACATGCTAGTGAATGAGGAATGAGGAGAAATAATATAGAAAACAGATGGAAATATGTTATAATAAGAATAATGAAAGGTTAGCCAAGATATTTTTAGTTAAACACAGCAGTGAACATGCAAGATCGTACTTCATTGATATAGTCACACCATTGCCCTTCAAAGAAACAGAATCTGCAGAGATTCTGAACTTAATTGCTAGATATGTAATAACCACCTGATAATATATTTCCTCTTATGAAACTGATTTGGCATGAATACTATTTTTGGATAAAACATTTCAATTTAATAATAGATGATTAATACAATGGGACGTTCATCCACTATATTACTTCCTTGGTTTTGTCACATCATATTAAAGTAACTTTCTTAATACCCCCTGAATATTACTAAGACATCTCACGCTACCCTTTTGTATAAAACATGGTTGAAAAACAGTACTTTTTAAAGACTGTCATCCTGAACAGAAAACCAAAACAAATGAAAATGTGTATCGGTTCAAAACAAAAATACAAAATCAACCCATCCGTTGTAACTTGATGTCAGACAACGTTTCCTTATGGATGAAAGTTTAACTTGGAAACTTGATTTTAGTTAAGTCAATACTTACTCCTATTTAGACGGTCGTTGTTTTAGCAGGACACTGATTTCCTTAAACCCCAACAACTCCCAATATGCAGTTATTAAGATTCACTCATAGTACTTGACATGACATGAGAACATTTCAACTTCTCCTGTGACTAACATAGATGGGAGTAGAACATGCCCTTCCATTTTCTGGAGGTTAATCAAAACAAACAAACAAACATATGTACAGCTGGGATGCCTAAATAATGCACGTAAAGGTGAGGAGGCCAACACCAGCAGGTAGGCCTCAACTTAGAACATAGAATAATACAGTTGGAAGGGCTCTTGGAGATCTTCTAGTCCAACTCCTTGTTTTGAGCAGGAGACCCTAGACTATTTCAGTCTCTTCTTAAAAACCTCAAGTGTTGGAGCACCCACAGCTTCTGGAGGCAAGTCAATCCACTCATGAATGGTTCTAACTGTCATGAAATTCCTCCTTTGTTCTAGGTTGCTTCTCTCCTTGATGAGTTTCCATCCATCGCTTCTGGTCCTGCCCTCAGGTGCTTTGGAGAATAGCTTGACCCCCTCTTCTTTGGAGCAGCCCCTCAAATATTGGAACACTGCTTTCATGTCATCCCTGGTCCTTCTTTTCCTTAAACTAGACATACCCAATTCCTGTAACTGTTCTTTGCATGTTTTAGCCTCCAGACCCCTAACCATCTTTGTGGTTCTTCTCTGCAACTGAGAACTGAGACAACTGAACCCCCAAATTTCCGTGGCCAAGCAAGACGCTTGTTAAGCGAATTTTGCCTATTTTGCTGATCCAAATGTAATCACCGTGCATTTAGGGATGTTCAAAGTTGCAATGGCCATGGAAAAAAGGGGCTTATGCCCATTTTTCACACTTACGACCACTGCAACATCCCCACAGTCATGTGATCAAAATTCAGATGCTTGGCAACTGGCTCGTACTTATGACCGCTGCAGCATCCTAGGTCATGTGATTCCCTTTTTGCGACCTCCTTATGAGCAAAGTCAACGGGGAAGCCAGATTCACTTAACAACCGTGTTCTTAAATTAACAAGTGCAGAGATTCACTTAACAACGGTGGCCCGAAAGGTCGTAAAATGAAGCAAAAATGGTGAAAAACTGTCTCCAAGGTTTTGGGCTCAACGGTGGTCATAAGTCAAGATCGAGGTGTATTTCAGCGCATGCCTACAGCAAACAATACAGGTGATACCACCTGCGGGTTAACAGAAACTTTTTCCTGATCTATAATGTAAGGTGCATTGTGAGTTCAGTGACCATAATCCTCAGCCATGTTGGCCAAACTTCTGTTGTGGTTCACTGGCAGCAGGTGCAGACGGGTGAGGTCTCGGAGAGCGAAGACTCAGATGATGATGCAGGGATGGGGCCAGGACCATCAGGGAGTGGAATGCTGTCTTTGGAGATTGTGGAGGCTGGCAGCAGTGATGAAGAGACCCCCGAGGAGCCTGTGCCCAGTGCACGTGTGCTCAGGGCTGCTCGAAGGAAAGAGCAGCTGCAGCAGCACGGGTGACTCGGGAGTAAGGCTGCAAGGTAATGGCCCCTCCCTTAAGAGATAAAAGCCAGCTGAGAAACTGGAGTTCTTTGCAAGAAGCAAAGAAGGTTTTGCATTCAAGCCTTGTGGATGTTCGGGATATCTTGGTTGGTGTTTGGAGACTCTTTCTGTTTGAAATATTTCTTAGTCACTTTATCTAGTGTTCTTGGCAGCCTTGCACCACCTTGGCAAGGCTCCTTCTTATCAGAGACAATTAGTTTGAAACAGCCTTTTAACCAGGAAGGAACGGAATTCGTAAAGAATCATTAAAAGGTTTTGCTGTTACCTCTGTTTCATGTTTGTTTCCTTGGAACAAAGTTTGGGTCAGAACAATTTTGTTTGAAAGCACAGGAAACTCCGAGTTTAGCGCATGCAGCCTCTCTTCTTTAAACACAACGCACAAACCCTTTGTTCCTATCACGGAAATCTGAAGAGAGTTGTTTGAGAGGTCCTGTCACCCGCAGGATTAGCTTGCAACAAACAGAATTATATACAGAAAGAGTTACAAGTTTTAAAGTAAAGCATCTGACTTATATCAGCTTGACACTTCCAGATAAGATAGGGCAGCAGAACAGGTTATAGTTTCAATAATAATTTCTGATTGGCATGTCATTCCTTCTAACTACCGTTTGGCATCTCTCCAGAGAAAGGAGCAGGGCACTGTTATGAAAAGAAGAAGAAGAAATCTCTTTGTATAATTCAGTATTTGCACAGCCTGCGCTTTCTCTGCTGTAAGGAGAAAGCATTTAAGCTGTTCAGCTTTAAAAGATTTGGATCACCAAACCAGGCCCTTCTCTTCCCCCACAAAATAATGCTTTTTTCCGTTCCTACAAGCAGGTGACAATTTTGTTTAAAAATGTTCACACCATGGCTAAATAATCTCTCAAGGTTAAGAGAGAGAAAGAGAGGGGAGAGCAACCTCTGATTGCTTTGGTGCAGCTGCTCAAACAGATTTATATCTCAGAGAGATTTGCATATTTCTGAATATTTTCTTCAAAAAAAAAAAAAAAACCCTCGCATTTTTGGTGAGCAAAATCAATTTTGCCCGAGACAAAAATAAAATAAATAAATGAGATTTGGCATCATGATTTTAAGCTTTTAAATAAACATGAACTCCACAATATGAAGAGGTCCACCTTGGCTTTGAAGAAAAAGGAATTCTGGTTGTTTGCTTGCACAGATATCTATTGTCAGGGACACATTTTTAACATGGAGCAGAGAAAAGAAGAAACAAAGAACAAGTCAAATGCAACACAACTGAAAGAAAGAGGAGGGGGAAGAAGAAGAAGAAGAAAAAGAACAGAGGCCTAATTACATGGCCACAATCGCAGATGGATACTAAATTTAATTTCAGCTGAACACCAAATGCCAGAATCAATATTTATAGACGCTAAGTGAAAAATGCAAACAGAAAGGGTTATATGAAATCATGTTCGAGAAAATAAAATGCAAAGGCAAAAAACATTGGTCCCACCAAACATTCAAACCAAAACATTATCCCATCAGAATCTTTTTAACTCACTCCCTTATTAGTTCCTGTTTGCACACCTAGAAGAGAGCACTATGGCCCAAGTTGTTCAATCTATACGAATTTAAGGAACATGCATTGCCAGAGAATTACTCATCTATCAGTCTATTATATGCTGCAGGACTGACTGTATTAAACAAATCACTCTCCGTACCATTGAGGAATACAAGCTATATAAAGAGCAGAGGTTATTGTGTAATTTAAATCTTGGCTGGCTTCCCAGGCCTCTACAAGACTCCAATTTGTGGGAAAACGGTTGCTCTCTGCTACTGCCAAAAACCCTGCAAGAAAATAGTGTTGGGAGCTTTCCAGAAATATGTCTGCGAAGTGCCAATCAACAACTCACCAAAGATTAACAATAGGACTGTACCAAAATTAATTTAAATTATGGAAACATATGGGTGGAAGGCTTGTGTTACATTTTAAAATACCTGCTTCAACGCCCACATTTGTGAAAACAAGGTCCTGCATCACCATTGTGCTTTCAGACTTTTTACTCCTCTGCTAAATTTTCTAGAGAGAGAGAGGTAGGGGGGCAAGGGAGGGGAAAATTGTAATATTTTGCAAAGGGGCTTTGCAAACCACTATTTTGGAAGCCTGTAAGAATGAAATGGTTTTGTCCTTTAAAGAGAGAGGGAGAGAAAGGGAGGAGGAGGAGGAGGAAAAAGCAGAAGGAGGAGAAGAAGAAGAAGAAGAAGAAGAAGAAGAAGAAGAAGAAGAAGAAGAAGAAGAAGAAGAAGAAGAAGAAGAAGAAGAAGAAGAAGAAGAAGAAGAAGAAGAAGAAGAAGAAGAAGAAGAAGAAGAAGAAGAAGAAGAAGAAGAAGAAGAAGAAGAAGAAGAAGAAGAAGAAGAAGAAGAAGAAGAAGAAGAAGAAGAAGAAGAAGAAGACACAGCTATGATTAGTTTGGTTTCTTTCCACTAAATAAAGATGAAAATATTTCATTTGCATAATTGGGATATACTGGGGGAGAAAAGAAAAGAAAATTCGTTATGCCTCAGTGAACAAATCCTAAATTGTGTGTGCATTTTAAATGAGGTAACTCTTTGTGTGTGTGTGTGTGTTCTCTCACAGTCTCAGAATTTTAACTTGCCCTTCTGCAAGATTTATATAAAATCAGTTTTCAGTTTCAGCCGAGAAACACAGCATATGGAAGCAGTTCCCTTGAAACACTCAGAAAAATCTTATTTTGTTTTTTTCCTCCCCTTCCTTCCTTTGCACCAGTATTGATATCTGTTTTACCCCCTTGATGTTGCCTTCCCCATTATTTTACAGAAAGCATATAAGTGAGAAAACATTAAAGAAAAATCAATGACAAGGCTGCCCGTATTAATCATTAGTATATGCTGGGTTTGGGGGAGGAGGTGTTGGAAATGAAGGTTTTGTGTTTCTCTTAGCTGCTTTTCTATGATTGCCCAGCTAATGGAAATACATCAAACAAATGTTCTACAAGAGCCATATATATTAAAACTGACCTATTAATCTAAGGAGGGGGTCCAAAATACGACACTGATAAATTGGAAACATGAGGTTCCACCACGCCCCTTCGGTAACCTAAGCCTGGGTGCCCAGTATGTGATCCTTTCCTGGCTAAACTTCTCCATTCATCTTCATTAAGTCGACCACACCAACTACTGGACCTTCCTGTCAAATTTGAGCCTCCTTCTTTTTTTTTTTTTCTGGAAGTTGGGAGTTTCTAAATACAAGCAGTTCTTGACTCGTTTAGGAACCGTTGGAAGTTAACATCGGCACTGGGGGAGAAAAGTGACTAATGGCCGTTTTTCATACATACAACCATTGCAGTATCCCAATGGTCACACGATCCAAATTCGGAGGCTTGGCAGCTGGTTTGTATTTATGACGGTTGCAGAGTCCCGGGGACAGAATAGTATAGAATAACAGAGTTGGAAGGGACCTTGGAGGTCTTCTAATCCAACCCCTGCCCAGGCAGGAAACACTATACCACTTCAGACAAATGGTTGTCCAACATCTTTTTTTTTTTTTTTTAAAAAGCTTCCAGTGTTGGAGCATTCACAACTTCTGGAGGCAAGTCGTTCCACTGGTTAATTGTTCTAACTCTCAGGAAATTCTTCCTTAGTTCTAGGTTGCTTCTCTCTTTGTTTGGTTTCCACGCGTTGCTTCTTGTCCTGCCTTCAGGTGTTTTGGAGAACAGCTTGACTGCCTCTTCTTTGTAGCAGCCCCTCAGATGTTAGAAAACTGCTATCATGTCTCCCCCTGGTCCTTCTTTTCATCAAACTAGAAATAGCCAATTCCAGCAACCGTTCTTTATATGTTTTAGCTTCCAGTCCCCTGACCATCTGTGTTGCTCTTTTCTGCATGGTGCGATGATCCCCTTTTGCAACCACGTTCCTAACAACTGAGGCAGTTCACTTAGCAACCGTGGCGAGAAAGATCGTAAAATGGGACAAAACTCACTTAACAACTGCCTGTCCCTGCTTAGCAACAGCAATATTGGGCTCGATTGTGGTGGTACGTCGTACTACCTGTTCCATCACGACCCACTGAGTTCCTTTTTCTAAGTGTTGGCAAAGGAGCATGGTTCCATGTTTCAGTCCCTTGGCCCCTTTGGTAATGTCATTGGGATATTATTGTGGTTTCGTTCTACATTTTAATATTTATTGTAAAGCAGCTGGCGGGCATGTGTAGCCTAAGGTCAGAATGGATAGTGAGGCGCATGGATTCCACTCAGCAATTATTAATCCACAAACGCACTGGGCTCTACTCAGGCCAACGGCTGGTATATTTATATTAATTAATGGAAGCGCCCATACACCCAACAGCTAAAGAATAGTAACAAAAAATGATTTGGGTTGGAGTTCCCCTGTTTGGGTTTTCTACCTCAGGCCTAAACACATTTCTCTCTTTCCTGCCTGAAGCAGTAAATCACCTCAAGGGGGTAAAAATACTTTTTTTTTTTTTTTTTTTGCAACTTTCAGACTCATCCAGAATGAACCTCTGGCAGCCATTTCCCTCCATATTGAGAAGAAAACCATGGGAAGTGAGACATTAACCTGCCAGTAGGTTGAAAGCATCTGTAAAAGTTATCCCTCTGAAACAATGGATGGAAACTAAATCAAGGAGAGAAACAACCTAGAACTAAGGAGAAATTTCCTGACAGTGAGGACAATCAACCAGTGGAACGGCTCACCTCCAGAAGTTGTGGGTGCTCCGTCGCTGGAGGTCTTCAAGAAAAGATTGAACCTGTTCTGACCCAAACCTTGTTCCAAGGAAATAAACACGAAACAGAGGTGAAAGCAAAAACATTTAATGATTCCTTACGAATTCCGTTCTTTCCTGGTTAAAAGGCTGTTTCAAACTAATTGTCTCTGATAAGAATGAGCTTGGCCAAGGTGGTGCAAGGCTGCCAAGAACACTAGATAAAGTTACTAAGAAATATTTCAAACACAGAGTCTCCAACCAAGATATCCCGAACATCCACAAGGCTTGAATGCAAAAACTTCTTTGCTTTCTGCAAAGAACTCCGGTTTTTCAGCTGGCTTTTATTTCTTAAGGGAGGGGCCATTATCTTGCAGCCTTACTCCCGAGTCACCCGTGCTGCTGCAGCTGCTCTTTCCTTTGAGCAGCCCTGCGTGTATGTGCACAGGACACAGGCTCCTCGGGGACCTCTTCATCATTGCTGCCAGCCTCCACAATCTCCGAAGGCAGCACTCCACTCCTTGATGGTCCTGGCCCCATCCCTGCATCGCACGCAGGCTCCTCATCTGAGTCCTCGCTCTCCGAGATCTCACCCGTCCACACCTGCTGCCGGCAAACCACAACAGAACCACCATTTGTCTGAAATGGTGTAGGGCCTCCTGCTTCAGCAGAGGGTTGGACTAGTAGATCTCCAAGGTCCCAAAGGAAAAAAAAATCGCCATTATTTTGCACATATTTTGCTATTCTTTAAATGAGTCCTAACTCTGCCTCTTGAGATTGACATCCCAACCTTCCAGCATCTCCTCCGTAAGATCCCCTAAACCTATCCAGAAGCAAATTTTTCCTATCTGGGGTCTTGAAAATCCAGCTCTGTATTCAAATGAATAGGGCAATAATGAAATTGCTTCCCATTCATTCACCATTTCGAGTGAGTTTGAACTGGGAGGTTCAGCCTTCTTAAATCAAATTCAATGAGTTTCATTACATTAAGAGACTGACGTCCTATCCTCATTATTTTCCTTCGTCTTTTTTCTCAACAGGACAGCAATAATGGCAGGTGCCTTGATTATTCTACATTAACCAAGATGAGTATTATTTTGTTATGAAATAGCTATTATATTTTGAGGAGATAGGATGGAAGAAGGGAAGTATTCAAAGAGGATTTGCAGCGACCTCCGAGAACCGCAATCTTAACTTGATTATCATAGGGAATTGTATTCCCTCCCTGAAAATTATTGAGAAAAAAAAAAGCCTACAACCTTGAGTTCACATCTGGATTTTCACAAGAAAGAAAGCAAGAAAGAGGAAAAGCTACATCTTAAAATCAGATTTCAGCTAGTGCAAGGAAGGGTGTTGCTGTTCTGCCGCATAATATTAAAGTTTGGGTTGCCCAACAAAGAGAAATTTGGAGACAGACAGAATGGGTATTAGCTGAAAAAGGAAGAAAAAAATAGACATTGTCTATCAGCACATGGTACCCTGTGGAGTCCACCCCCTTAAAATAAACTCAAAAGAATTTAAATTTACTGAAATATCAGGCTCTCAAATGATGATTGTTCATCATGGCTGTATCTTCAGAACTTTAGACGGTTGGTTTCTCAGGGACAAATTGGAGAATTCTACATGGCAAAGTCCTATTGTCACATAATAGGCTAATAGATCATGTCAGGATGGTCGCGTGGGAAATAAAGTTATTGAACCAAATGGATTTTGGCTTAAAATAAAAACTGCAACCAACTATGAATGCGTGGCTGCAAACACACAAACCTACTATTAAGAAGGCATATGCAAGTATTCCTTGACTTACAACCATAACGGAGAACATAACGTTTGTTAAGCAAGATAGTAAGTCACATCCAATTTTATGGCCTTTTGTGCCCCGATGGTTATTAAGCAAATTGCCAGCAGTTGTTAAATTAATAACATGTGAATCAGGTGCTCCCACTGGCTTGTTTGTGGGAAAGATGGCTGTGACCACAAATGATGATCACGTGGCCCCAGGATCCTGCAATCACCAAGTGCCCACATTCTGATCGCGTGACCGTGGGAATACTGCAATAGTTCTAAGTGGAGTACCGATTGTAAGTCACATTTCCCAGTGCCTTAACTAAATGAAGTAACTAAATGAAGGGTTATAAGAAGAGTGGTATTCAGCAGGTTCTGACCAGTTCTGGAGAACCAATAGTGGAGATTTTGAGTAGTTCGGAGAACTGGCAAATCCCACCTCTGACTGGCCCCGCCAACCCCATCTCTTCTCTTGCTTCCCATTGAGTCCTAGTTGATCAGCTGGGTCTTCTTTGGTTGCCCTGCACAGGAGAAGGAAGCTGGAAAGCAGATTAGTGGGGTGGAAATAGGGATTTTAACCTTCCCCTGCCATACCCATGCCCACCAAGCCACACCATGCCCATCAAGTCATGCCCACAGAACCAGTGGTAAAAATTTTTGAATCCCACCACTTATAAGTGAAGGACCATCAATACAGAGAGACCTAATTTTCTCCCTACTCCTCTGACGTTCTTCAGCTTATCATTATTGTGCTACCAGGAATGTGGGAATAACACAGTGGTGGAATTACCGGTTCTGTGGGTGTGGCTTGGTAGGCGTGGCATGGCTTGGTGGGCGTGGCAGGGAGGGATACTGCAAAATCTACATTCTCTCCCCACCCCATTAACCTGCATTCCAGTTCCATTCTCCTATGCAGAGCAACCAAAGAAGACCCAGCTGATCAGCTGGGACTCGGGAGGCAGAGAATAGATGGGGGTGGGGCCAGTCAGAAGTGGCATTTGCTGGTTCTCCGGATTACTCAAAATTTCCACTACCAGTTCTCCAGAACTGGTCAGAACCCGCTGAATGCCACCTCTGCAATAACACATATAGCATGGAGATTAAGATTTGGAATAGGGGTTGAAGACATCCATGCTAGACACCCAAGAGGTCATTAAAGGAGAGTTCTTTGATGCTCTCTGAGCTTGATTGTTTTCTGGCAGATATTTCATTATCCAAACTAGGGAACATTAACACCCCTTATTTCCATCCTGAATTACAAATGTTCTCCTTTGTGTAGTTTTCAAGTCAAAGTCAGGCTTATCTTTTCAAAGTGTGTAATAGTTTCTTTTCAATGATCTGCCATCTAAAATCACTTATGAAGAAGCTCCTATTAACTTTTTCTTCTTTATTTACAATGTTTTTTCCAAAGCGTTATTTCGTGGAATCTCTATCCTTTTATAATGTAGAGTGGTTTATCCCAGAATACTGAAGTGAGGTTATCGCTACAGGTTAATAGGTTTATGTTAGAAAAAAGCCCCGATTAAAATAGGGTTATCCACCATGACCTGCATTCCACATTATACAGCACAAAACATAACAACCTGATCATTATCACTATCACAATAAAGAGATGGGAGCCTTTTCTTCTCGACACACTCAAATCGGTGTTTACTGCCTTCATAATTTCACAGGTAGAAATGATATATAAATGCTATACATTGTACAGTCAGGTTTCTTGAAAAAAATCAAGTCCAATAAAAAATAGGAACGTGCTATTCTCCTAAAAAAATGTTTAAAAATATGAAAAGATGTTGCAGATCTTTACAAGTCTGTTATTTCTGAAGCCAGTATGAGCCCAATTGATAAATGGAATTCTGCATTCATGTTATATTATCTTCCATATTTTTTTTCATTTTAAAGGATTTAAGCTACTGTTTACAAAGACCAGGTTCGAAAATAGAGCAAGGATGAAAACAAGAATAACGGGGTCTGAAAAAGATTCTAGAATATCAATATTTGTTTTCTTCTGAATCTTATAGCAGTGTCAGGCAAGTCTAAATACATTTTACAAGATACTTTTTCCAGTGGAAAGAAAGCGTTCAGCTAGAGGAACACGACCTGATGATCTAACCTATAATTATGTGGGCAGTGGGTGTTATTTCTTATCCACAGAGGTGCCAGCAAACTATAGAGAGTAAATTGGCTTATAAACACATACACTGTATACAATCACAAGCAAACACAGTCAGAGCTGACCGAGCTCAAATCGTCACTGACGTTAACAAGAGAATAACAGAAGAGTTTGGGAGGGATCTTGGAGGTCTTCTAGTCCACCACCACCACCCTGCTCAAGCAGTAAACCCTACATCAATTCAGACAAATGGTTGTCCAGTCTCTTCTTGGAAACCTCCAATGATTGAGCATCCACAACTTCTGAAGGCAACCAGTTTCACTGGTTAATTGTTTTCATCGTCTGGAAATTTCTCCTTAGTTCTAGATTGGTTCTCTCTTTGATAAGTTTCCCTCCGTTACTTCTTTGTCTATATTACATGAACCAGACTGAACTCAAATTAACATTAAATTAACATTATTTCAGTCCCTGAAGTTTGTGCTGTTGTGATCGGACACACACGTGAATCCCTAAGAGTTGCAATCCCAGTACGTTTTGAAGGCTACAATTGAGAGAAAATAAGGTACCCACATTAGCCCATGGATATCTCTTGTTGGTTAAATAGCCTTGTTCTTTGTCTTTCTGTTGGTTTGTCTAACTTTACTCTGTAAACTTCTCCACATGGAGAACTGTCACACGATTATGTAATTTTAAAATCACTAGCGGTTTTAAAGTCATGGCTTTATAGCAATCGATAACAGGTAAATAAACCACAGCTTAAGAGTAATCTGTGCATCCAGCCCTGTTCACTGAAGTTACATAAACAGTAATCCAGGAAATTTTTTTTTTGTTCTCTAAAATCTATAAATATTTACAGATGGGACTTGACAAATGCTCTCACTTCAAAAGAATTAACATGGGAGGAAAAAAAACAGCCACCGTTACTATCATCCTTTCAAAAGGAAAGAAACTACCAAAAAAGGAGGAAGAGACAGATTTATTAAAACACACACATACATGTACACACACACACACACACACACACACACACAGCATTCAGATGCTATAATGTAATTATGCATTCATTTCCAATACTTCAAGGCACAGTTAACCTTAGACAACTGTGAAGAAAACCTTTTAATTAGCATGTTATCTTTGGTGCAATTAATACCTTGTCACTCATATGTTATCTTCAAATTAAAAAGTGTAACTATCTAAGCTGCATTAATTAACCAACAAGCTTGTAAGAGCGTCTGGAGAACTAGGAAAAACATAGGTCCTGTAATTCTTACAACTGCTGTCATGGCCTGTCTCAAGAGGTCTCTCTGAGTGATGAGGAGGGTCAGGAAAAGGTCCTACTGCCTCTTCTCTGAACCCACCAAGAATCACCCCCCAACCCATCTCCAAAATACAATTAAATGCTATTTTTATTCCTAAACCTTTACGGTGGTTTGTTCAGCCCAAACTGGCAGACAGATCTGTTGGAAGTAATTCAAGTAACTGAAAGGAGAGATGAACTTAAAACTTCAGGCCATAACTCCTACTTACAGATAGTCCTTGACTTAAAACCATCTCCAATCTTCGATGCTGGTTCCTGCCAGCATCGAAGTTTTCTTTTTATTGGCAAAGAACTAGCTAGTTCCATTACTCACAAGGGAAACTCAAAACGGTATCTATTGTTATTTATCTGTATCCCACCTTTATTTTTACAAATGACTCAAGGAGTAGAATGTATCAAACACACCTCTCCCCCATCCCTCCTGTTTTCCCCACAATTACAACCCTATGAGGTAGGTTGGGTTGACTAAGAGCAAGGGTCTTCAAACTTGACAAGTTTAAGACTTGTGAATTAACTCCCAGAATTCCTGAGCTAACATATGACTGGAGGAGGAAATCTGGGAGTTGAACCCCATAAATCTTAAAGCTGTCAAGTTTGAAGACCCCTAACCAAGAGTGACTGGCCCAAGGTCACCCAGCTGCTTTCATTGATAAGGTGGGACTAGAACTCACCATCTCCTAGTGATTGGCCCAATATCACACAGTTGGCTTTCATACGTGAGGTAGGACTAGAACTCACAGTCTCTTGGTGATTGACACAAAGTCACCCAGTTGGCTTTCATGCCTAAGACAGGACCAGAATTCAGAAGTCTCCTGCTGATTGGCCCAGTCATCCAGTTACTTTCATGCCTACCGTAGGACTAGAACTCCCAGTCTCCTGGTGATTGGCCCAAAGTCACCCAGCTGACTATCATGGCTAAGGCAGGACTTCAATTCCCAATCTCCTGCTTTCTAGCTTGTTGCCTTAACCACTCGATCAAACTAGCCCTATATTGCACAAATATAATCTCATAGAGTTTATTTACAAAGTATGAGATTCACGGCCCCAAAACAACATAAGTCGCTGTATACTAAATTTGTAAATCTCAAAGAAGCAACACAGCATGCTCCATTCATGTCACACATGTGTTCCATTCATTGTATTACCTGAGCAGCATAAAAACATTTTAAACAATGTAAAAACATAGCAAATGACATTATTACAGCCTTTAATTTGATTGTTACTGTCTACAATTCTTTGCAATGAATCCGTGCACTTTTTCCATGTTAACAGGCTGACAGACTAGATTTATCAGATGGGAAAAGAGCTTCTTACATCATGGGATACCACATGCTTCATAAACTCTTGCCTAAACAGGTAAACGAAGATGTGTTTTTCTACCATGCGCTTGGAGAATTTCCAACTATGCGTACTAAAATATTCGCTCGAGATGGCAAAAATATTTTCTTCTCATTCACCATTTGAAATGAGCTAGTCAAAACACGCTGACAGATTTAGCTACAAATGATTAGTGCAATAATCAATTCGCATTACACCAGTACAATGAGCAATGCCTGAGGCTCTCCCTCATATCAGAAGAATTCAGATGCTCCATTCAGGCTAAAGTACCCTTACCCTGAGTTGTCGGAAGCCACAACATTTCCTTTAAATCAGATCCCATAACTAACTTACTTCCTATGGTCTTGTTCATTGTATATTGATTAAGTTTAAATGCAACTGTGTGCAAATTAAACAGAGTTAAGTTGAGTTCAATTCGATTTAATTATTAAAAGTCAATTCATTAAAAAAGGGCTTTGGGATAGAATTACTAAACCTCTAAAATGTGCCTGTGTGTGTTGAGAGCTTCAGAACCAGCCCAAAACAATTTGTTGATCAAACCGATGGGATTATAACTGAATAATTAATTCTTGATTATTCCTTACTCTTGACGAATGTATCTTTTGTTTTATGTACACTGAGAGCATTTGCACCAAGACAAATTCCTTGTGTGTCCAATCACACTGGCCAATAAAGAATTCTATTCTGTTCTATCTATTCTAACAGTATTTAAACATGGATATACACATTGCTTTTAAGTCACAATGGAATCAATTTCTTTCTGGCTTAATATATTATGGGAACTCAGCCCTAACGGGATAGCATGATTGTGGGAACGTAGTTAGCATTTTCTGGAACCAAGCAATCATCATTTAGTGATCAACCCCGCTTAAACAAATTGGGACTTGGTGTGATGTGCAAAGCAAGCTACACGTCAAGCACCAGGAAATGAGGAGATTCAGGCAGTTCGAATGAGTATAAAGATTTATTACAAGTCATGGTGGCCCAGTGGTTAGAATGCAGTATTGCAGACTAATTCCGCCAACTGCCAGCAATTCGATCCTGACCAGCTCAAGGTTGACTCAGCCTTCTCTCCATCCGAGGTCAGTAAAATGATAATCCAGATTATTGGGGCAAGAGGCTGACTCTGTAAACCGCTTAGAGAGGGCTGTAAAGCACTGTGAAGCGGTATATAATTCTAAGGGCTATTGGTATTAAGCTCTCTACATGAATCTGAGCTACTAACAGTTAAGGATAATTAGTGAGAAAGGCATTCTGATGGGCTAGAAATGGCTACTTCTTTGGATTCATTATTCCAGCTCAGCATTCTTA
The DNA here is from genome assembly GCA_023653725.1 of Bungarus multicinctus. Lineage (NCBI taxonomy): Eukaryota > Metazoa > Chordata > Lepidosauria > Squamata > Elapidae > Bungarus > Bungarus multicinctus. The sequence continues at coordinate 5,413,857 of CM042839.1, read as the reverse complement.
ATGAGCACTTTGTTTTTCCATTCTGTCTCTTTATGTTTTATCTGACTTTTGCAATGAAGGCAGAAATATCTACTTTCCCACCATTTCCCACTGCCCTCGAATCAAATCTTTAGCTGATTTGAAGTTCGTCTTGTTCCCTAACTTGTAACTTTCAGCTTCCCATTTTTTTTAAAAAAAACTAGCAGGAACAGAAGAGTAACTGTCTGAAGATTTCAAATCTTAATTATGATGTGATCAAAGAGAACCGAGAACCGGCATGTTCAAAAGCTATTGGACTGTCTTGACCTCTTAAACAAAGTTATTACATTCCAAGCAAGGACATTATCTTTCTCTGTGCTGGATTTGTGGTTTTTTTTTTTTTCCTCAAGTTTTCTACTCCTTTGCACCAATAATGGAAGACCCAACACATCTAAAAGACTTTCTCAAGGGCAGACACGATGGAGTTACAAAAATTTTTCTCAGGCTGCAACATGGATCAAGCAAGCTATGATACGTCCCCAATCTAAAGTCAGATATGTGATGTGAACACAGCCTCTTTTTTTCTTTGATGGTGCAGTTCCCCTTTAATAAATCATAAAAAGTTTCTATCAGTCCTTGATTTAAGACTGCATGTCATGCCCCTGTCATAATCTGAATCCGAGGAAGAAGATGAACAGCTAACAGGGAGCAGGAATGGTGACTCTGTTGTACATTATGATTCTTGATTCTTAACGAATGTTCCTTCTTTATGTATACTGAGAGTATTTACACCAAGACAAATTCCTTGTGTGTCCAATCACACTTGGCCAATAAAGTATTCTATTCTATTCTATTCTATTCTATTCTATTCTGTGGAGGAGGCTACTGAGCAGAGCAGGGAAGAAGGAATTCAGAGGAAGACCCAGGCCCACCCCCTCTTCATCCTAGTGCATGCAGGAAGGGACAGAGAAGGAAGCAACGTGGGTTGCATGGCTTATGTGGGAGGAAAGGGCCCTGATTCCCTTCATTGCCACAGCTGGGAAGAGAGTTTAAAAGAACTGAATGCTGACTGTGACAGCTGCTGGGAGCAAACGTGACTTTATCCTGTGTTATCTTTGCTTATCTGTGTTCTGGCGTCTTCCCAACCGTGTTGAGCTATTGCCATGCCTTCACATCTGGAATTCTTGCTCCTGCCCTGCCAAACTAATTACCTCAGTTTGGCTTGATTGGACTTAAAGTTACAGTTTGTGTTGACCATGTTTTGGATTTGATTCCCTGCAGCCAAAAGCTGTTTCTGGGAGAGTTCTTCTCCAGTCAGAAGGTAACCAGGACATTGGGAGCAAAGTTGGAGCTATTGAAGGGACTCTTATTGATTATCTGACTGTGTTACCTTTGTGCCACACCCAGGGTCATCAAACTGCAATGGAGCTTTGTCCCACTTTATGAGTTTTCTTGCCCCTATCGTTAAGTGAATCATTGCAGTTGTTAAGTTAAATAATCTGACATTCTCATGGACTTTGCTGATCGCATGACCCCGGGACACGCCGACTATCATAAATGAACAGTTGCCAAGCATCTGAACATTGATTGCATGACAGTGGGGATATTGCAGTGGTCATTAAGTGTGAAAAAACGGCCGTAAGTCACTTTTTTCAGTGTCGTTGTAACTTTGAATGGTCATGAAACGAACTGTTGTAGGTTCGAGGATTACCTGTACTCGACTTGATTTGAATACCAGAGAATCTGATCTTAAAATGATAAAATCATCCTACAGTGGAAGTTAAAACGTAACCCTTGCTTATTTAACAGAAGAACAGAGTTGGAAGGGATCTTGGAGGTCTTCTAGTCCAACCCACTCCTCAATTTATTATTTACTTATTTATTTATTACATTGGTTTGCCGCCCATCTTAAGGGGACTCTTATACGGTCACGGAAAGTAATTTTGTTCCAAAATATAGATTCCAACGGAAAACTAGTTTTAAGTAAATTATGGAATATTAAATTGTTGACAGATACATATAATGGTGACTTTAGAATCTATCTATATAAAAGCGAAATACCACTCATGCATTATCACAAAATCTCCAGAACCGTATAGCCTACAAACTTGAAATTGCGCACATATGTTCCTCTTGGCTTCTAGGTGCTCACTAAGAAAAGATTTTTCGAAATCAGAGCATTCGTATTTCCTATATTATTAACACGCTCTGATGCTAAGGAGTTCTACTCCCCCTCCCCACCTGAAAAGAAATCTCTTCCAAAATGCAAAACACAAGGAGAGGAGAGGAGTTTCAGTTTCAGTTTTAGTTTCACAACACCAAGCAGCTTTAGTACAGAACAGTTGAGCTAAGCCATATCCAGGCTCCTTGCTGACTCCTTCTTGCGCACACAGCAAATACTGTTTCACTTTCCAAACAGCCCTCAACTCTCTCACACGCTGACAGGACGCTAGCCAGATGAATACCGATGGATGCTGGTAGGCAGAGGCACTATTTTCCCCCCTTATTTTCCTCCCCAAAAACTAAGCCCGACCACATAGTTTCGTAGTGAAGCACGGGTATCGAGTTAGTTACAATATAGTAATGCAATGTTTGTTAACCTTATCAGCTGGAAGATGAATTGAGGAATTCTGGGAGTTGAAGTCTCTGCATCTTCAAATTGGTGAGGCTAAGAAACACTGCAGTAACATATGTCCTATTTTTATTCCATTCCACATAATTATAGTTGTTTTTCTTTTTTTATATTTAATTCCCTACAGATGTATCAATAATTGCAATTCTCCAGGCATAAGGCATATGTTTTTAAAGATCACTGCAACTTCACAAGCTGCCCAGTTAGTATATAAGAATAAATCTTTTTTTCAGAATAAGTAATATGGATCAGAATAGAACAAAGCAAAAATATCTGTGAGAGAAAGAACTATTTTGCATAAATATGAAACCACCATTCAAGCAACCTAATCTTATACAAATATATGTAAGAGTAAGTCCTATTGAATTTACTGAAGATTACTTCTGAGCAATGTATACTCTCAGCCTATAAAATGCAGATCATCAGATCTAAGTTAAGCAAGGAAAATGTTGTATTAAAGCCAGCTCTTTCAATAACAATGTGAAATAGTTCTTAATAGTTGTTGTGCATTATGCTTTAAAGGAGCAGAGCAATGCTTAAAATGTAAATATTTTAATATGCAAGTATTTCAGAAAGGCTCATTTCCCCCTTCCCAAAAAAGACTGTGAAGTCACCTTATCGGAGAGAATAATTTCAGTACAGCAGGATGCAATCTAATTAACCAAAGAACTAATTCTGAATACTGTAAGCCGATGAGGGAGAGAGAGAGAGATAGGTACGGTAGATAGGTAGGTAGGTAGGTAGATAGGTAGGTAGGTAGGTAGGTAGGTAGGTAGGTAGATAGATAGATAGATAGATAGATAGATAGATAGATAGATAGATAGATAGATAGATAGATAGATAGATAGATAGATAGATAGATAGATAGATAGATAGATAGATAGATAGATAGATAAATTATTTTCTCAAACAAATGTGCAAATTCCCAGAAGTTCTGGGGTTTATAAAAAGTTGTATGTTTATGCTGGGCTCAGGGGAGGAAAAACAGTCTACTAGTTTAGCAGTTTTTAGATATCAGTTCAGAAGTTTTGAAAAAGAAGGCATATCTACATGAGTTGAATCTCAAAACAATCTGTCTTTTTCACATTGAATCCTAGCCAAGATTTCTTCTTCAAATGACCAATTTAACTGGCAAATGTCCCACACAGGGTCAGAGAAAACATGGTATCCGTGACAGGTCAGCCCCAATTCTCCTTAATTATATAACAAAGAGTGATACGTACAAAATTTCTTCTCTGTCTGTGCACACACCGCTGCATATAAGATGGACAGCTTGCTCCCGCAGAGGTGTCATTTGAGCTTGAGGTCTCCGCTTACTCTGTTTTCTTGTTCTTGCTATACTTTCTCAGCAATCAGAACATTGTTCTCACCCTCACTGCAAATTACACTACTGTGTATCAATCCAAGAGGGGTGATGGTTCAGCGGTTAAAGACGCTGAGCTTGTCAGCTGGAAAGCCCAGGTTTGAGACCCAGTGCCATGCAATGGGGTGAGTTCCTGTCCCTTGGTCCAGCTCCAGCCCATCTAGTAGTTTGAAAGCATGCAAATGCAAGTAGATAAAGAGGTACCCCTTTGGTGAGAAGATAACAATGTTCCCTGCACTTTGGCATATAGTCATCCTGGCCACATGACCATGGAAATTGTCTTTGGACAATGCTGGCTCCCTTGGCCAAGAAACAGAGATAAGCACCGTGCCCTAGACATGACTGATAGGGAAACTCTTACCTTTATCTCTACCTTTTATATCAATCCACTGGAACATGTGGAACTATCTTCTACAAATCAATTCATGAGCTTATCTAATTCAGTGCTGAGCTCACTAACCCAACAGGACATAGACTTCAGACGATAATTAGGACTGCAGAAAAAACAATTATTATCAACCTGCCTTCCATCGAGGATCTGCATCCTGCATGGGTCAAAAAGAGGGCTGTGAAAATACCTACAGACCCCTCACATCCTGGACATGAACTGTTTCAACTCCTACCCTCAAACGAAGCTATAGAGCACTGCACACCAGAACAACCAGACACAAGAACAGGTTTTTCCCGAATGCCATCACTCAGCTAAACAAATGATTTCCTCAACACTGTCCAACTATTTACAAAGTCTGCACTATTATGACTATTCATCTTCTCATCACTCCTTATCACCCATCCGCTCCCACTTGTGACTATATGACTGTAACTTTGTCACTTGTATCCTTACCAATTTATATTGACTGTTTCCTAGTATGATTTGATTGCTTATTGTACCCTATGACTATTATTAAGTGCTGTACCTTATGATTTTTGACTCTTGACGAATGTATCTTTTCTTTTATGTACACTGAGAGCATTTGCACCAAGACAAATTCCTTGTGTGTCCAATCACACTTGGCCAATAAAAGAATTCTATTTCTATTAAGGGTCTTCAGAGGTAAAGAAGCTTCTTGGATGAGTAGTGAAACATCTTTTCAAGGAAAAAAAAAACCCCAGAAAGTCCAGTTGCCTCTTGAAAAAGCACCTTTGGGATAACCATGACCTGCAGGACAGAGAATCTCCATAGACATGTAATGGGCGAATGGTTCATTCAAGATCCAGCCACCTCGAAATGCTGGCTTTATTAAGCAAGGCTACTTCACAACAATAGATGATTGCTGGGAAAATACACACAAATACCATATACGGCTGATGTCATTGTCTTGGGTAATAAAAGGATTGGGTGTTTTGTCCTTCCAATACAACCTCTGGTCTCAAGTCTGAAATCTTCCCAGACATTGTACTTAAGATTCTTTCAACTGTGAATGCCATGGGCTTAACCTGGGAACTTGTGCATACAAATGCAGTTCCTCTACCACCGAATAATCATGGTCGGAATGACTTAAAGACCAGCTGCTGGAAAGAATCAATGGGGAAAAAGTTACAAGCTTGTGGGGTTTTTCGGTCTGGTTGAACATTGTGATATTTTTGCTTTAAGGTATTCCTCATGAGCATATCTCCACAAACCGTCCATTTTCCTCTCTGAATTGAGATCTCTGCACAATCCTAAATAGCAATTTTTAATCAATGGGAACTCAGTGGCAGATTGTTAAAACATAATTTGGGGGTCACAGTAGAATGTAACTTTGTTGCTTGTATCCTTGTGATTTTTTAAATGACTGTTTATTAGTATAATTTGATTTGATTTGATTGCTTATTTGTTTCCTAGTATGATTTGATCGCTTATTTGTATTCTTTGACTATTATTTAAGTGTTCTACCTATGATGCTTGATGAATGTTTTTTTTTCTTTTTATGAACTGAGAGCATTTGCACCAAAACACATTCCTTCTGTGTCCAATCACACTTGGCCAATAAAGAATTTTATTCTATTCTATTCTATCTCCAATGTATGCTTGCATCTGATTTAAGTGAAATCTGAATAAACAATGTCTATCTGTCTTGATTTCAATTAATTTTGCAGATGTTTTCAGTGGACCGTAGCCTGTAGTCTTTTCTCTTGTAGCCTTAACACGGTTTACATAGCTTTCAAAACAGGGATATAAAATTTCTTCTTGTAACTGTTAATATTTTGCTAAAATCAGAACAGATTTATTATTATTACGTTATGTTCTTTTCCATCACTTTCATGGGGATTTCTTCACTGGATAATATAATCTCAAAGCCCCCACCCTAATATCAAAGGTCAACATTGCATAATCATCATGAAGGAAACCAACTGTGAAAATGTTTATTACTTTAAGTATTATCAATTTGACATTAAAAATTCCTTTGGCACGTCTTAATTTATTTTCCTTAATTTTCAGTTTGTCTGCCAACTACAATGTTATTTCAACACAGTACTTTGGATATATTAAAGGATCACTCAAGCCTTATTATTTTCTTATTTCATCAATCTTTTAGCATGAGGAAAGGGGGAAGAGATCTCCAAAATCCTTATTTTGTAAACTATTCTGCCATTTACAGTCGAACTAGCATTTTAATACATCCTCAATATTTAACTACTTCGTGAAATGAAGTGTGACAGTTACTGTGAAAATGTCAGTCTTTCCAGTTCATTGAATTCATTTATAGCATAGAGATTGTATTTTATTTTTCCTCATCTTGAAGAAACGGGGTATAACTATTAACCAAGATGTAAATATTAAATTTAGCATGCCTTTTTGTCTGTCATCCACAGAATTAGCATTCAAGATTTGATATGGATTTTTAAATTAGTGTGTTATCCTTACGTTCAGATGTCAATCACATCAAACATACAATAATTATATCCTGGAGAAGGTCTATCTAGTTGTCATTGAAAGCTGTCACCAACTTGACAGCACGCAGTCAATCAATATAAATTTTCTAATTCGAACAGTAGGATACTTCTATGGAAGAGAATCTTGAAGTTGGTGAGAATTATCCTTCTGGGTTCAGTTCCAAATGGGGAAAAAGACGCTGGAAACATGGAGGCTGTTTGGAAAGATGGTTTAATGGTGGACAGGATCCCATGGAGCTCCAAAGAAGGAAGGGACGATCACATGCTTCAAGATGAAGGAAAAGAAGGAAGGGCCGAGATGCTGAGATTCCCTTGGTTGTATACTGTCTCTTGGGATTTGAATTTGAGCTTGTATTCTGATTGGTTGTCAGACTCCCATGGGGCCATGCAGGAGCAACTTTGTAGGCTGTCCTGAGTCCCAGGCTTGGTTGAGCTTTGCTGGATGATGATGTAATGAAGGGCTTTGGGCAATTCCTATAGCTCTACTGGAGATCTTTGTTATGTAAAATAGGCTGGCCTAGGCCAGAGTAATGGCCCATTAGCAAAGGTGGGGTGAGTTTCTGCTTCTGAGTTTCTACTTTTTTTACGGGAAAACTTCTTTCTTTTTAATATTTCCTAGGATATTTTATTTTTCTAGGAGTGGGGTGAGTGCTAACTTCCTACAATACATTCTGATTCAGCATCTTCTATCTTCCTACGTATGTTATGCATAAGGGGCACATCCTACAGCTCCTGATGCCCAAATGGGAATATAGATACTCCTTGATTTATGACAAGTCCTTTAGCAAACTGTTCAAAGCTCCGATGGACATAAATGGGGGCTGCTTACAACCCAGATTTGTAGATCCAAAAGCCACCTCCGCCTGCAGTCACAGAACTGAACTTCGGACAGTTGGCAAGTGGGGTAGTATTTACATCTGGTTGCAAAATCCTGTGGTCGCGTGACCCTGTTTACACTGGTTTTGCTGAAAACTGGCAGTTTCAGCAAAACTATCCCAATTGGTTTGCTTAATAGCCACAGTGGTTATTGAAACAGCAGGCTCCATGATGGCCATAAGTTGAAGGCATTACAGAAGTTGGATTTTGATTTAGATAGGATTCATATAACAAGCCAAGTCATTGTTCAGCTGCTGAATAAGCCAAAACTGGTTGGGTTCATATATCACATTAAATAAAGAACTTTTTTGGGGGGGTCAGATACCAAAAGCTAGTCAAGTAACCAAATACAGTACCCAAGATTTGTTGTAACAAGCAGAAACCAGCACAAACGATGAATCAGAAAGACTGATTCATAACTATGATAGTAGCTACACTTTTTCAGTAACAGAGTCAATGATGTAAGTAATATATATGAATCAGATCTGCTGTTTTCTTGCAACATATAAAAACATACTTTTGAGCTTGGTTTTCTTGGAATTCTGTAATTTCTGGAAAGAAAAACTACACAGATGGGACAATTATTGTTGCTTTTGTAGAGATACTGCTTTTTAACTTCGGCTAAAGGAAATTTTAAAAGCATATCCTAAAACTTCCTAGTAGGCGAGGTAAAAAAAATATTCTGAATGTAAGAATGTGGTTAACAAAATTAACAATAAAGGCAGAATGTCTATGGAGATTCTCAATCATCCAGATTATAGTTGTCCCAAAGATGCTTTTTTCAAGAGGCAACTGGACTTTCTGGATTTTTCTTTGAAGAAATTTTGCTTCTCATCCAAAAAGCTTCTTCAACATTTCCTCTGTATTGCATATATTCTACTAATATTATAAATTCTAAAATAAAAATTATCCTCATGTGGGAAAACTGTGCAGAGCAAACCTCGGAATTTAAGAAAATAAAGTTCTTATACTACTTATTTATACTTTTCAAGCACTCTTCAAAGTGTTCTGTTTGAAGATCTTGCCGGATTTGAAACAACTTCATTCAATGTGGTGAAGACACTGAATTGACATTTGCATACAATTTTGGTAGTCCATCCTTTCAAGAGTTCAGTTATCATCAAAGACAATCCCCCCCAAAAAATGTTGTGGCACACTGAGAAAACAACATTTCAATATACCACAATGTGTCTATATGTACAAAGATCAGAATTGTAGAAGACATGGCATTCCCTGTGACACATGATGGAAGTAAAGTTGGACTTTGAATAAATAGATTAGAAAGAGAATTGACATTTTTGAAGATGGTGATGGAAAAGACTCTTGAGAATACCACAGAGAGCCAAGAAGACAAATTGATGGATCATCAAACCAATCAACCAGAGTTCTTACTCAAGGAATAAATGACCAGGCTTAAACTGTCCCACTTCAAAACCATGGCCATGAATGAAAAACTATAACCATCCTAGACCAAGCCAAGTTCAAAAAAATGCTAGGGAATTTCTAGAAGCCTGGGACTCTGGCAAATTAGCCATCAATAGACACATAGGCATAAACAATACTGTATCTTCATACTATGCAAAAGACACAATCAAGAGGCCAAAAAGGGAAGAAAAAGACCAAAATAATACCCCACCAGTAATCAGTACCCAGATGAACACAGTTTAACTCCAAGTTTAGCATCAGATCAACAATCAAGAAGTAAACAATATCCCAATCAAGAAACTGCCCAACAAGCCAACAGTATACAGCCCAACCAAAGAATCTCCCACCAACACTAACAGGACAAGCCACTAGAACAGGGATGTCAAAGTCAAGCCCTGGGGGAGGGAGGGAGGGAAGGAAGGAAGGAAGGAAGAAAGGAAGGAAGGGTTATAATGAGAGTAAGGGAGAAGAAAATCAGTAGCAAAAATAAATGGACTTTGTTACAGCAGTGATGAAGCCACCATTGGAAGATCGTATTAGGGAAAGATTGTCATGGAGAAAATCGAAGTGGTTGCTAAGAGTCAAAATCCACTTGATCAATCAGTCAAACCAATCAATCCATTAAAATGGTTTATGACAATCAACAGTAAAATATGTCCTACTCTCAGGTTTATAATCTAGGAGTTATTTCATTCATACTTTCTTGGTGTGTTGGGTGCTTCAAATGACTTCTATATATATATTACAGAAGTTGGAGATAGAATACACCATATATATACACACACACAAACACACACAGATAAATCTAAGGTGTATTCTATCTCCTTCAATCCGTAACAGAAAAACCACTTTTTCTATAAACATTTCTATGCTGTAAAGCTTAACCCCTTTAAACTGTTCACATTTAACTAGCCAGTTCCATTTTCAAACTACTTGCGATTCCTAGCTTGCTTTTACTTGAGTTAACCTTTAAAAGTTGAGATAAGCAAACAACATAGTGATGCCCTAGAGACATAAGTGTTCCAAATTTTTTAAAAAATTCCAACCAAGTTTTCAAAAAGCTGCAAAAAAAAATGCAAATGATCTGGAATTTGAATTGACAAAAAAAAACCAAAAACAGCTGAATGAGGGAGGGAAATGTTTTGGATAGGCCCTCCTTCCTCATTTCTTGATGTAAGAACCCTACCAGCGCTTAATAAATCAGAACTGCATTTGTTTTCTTTAAACCCTAATTTGCAACCACTGTATACAAACAGATTTTATTCCATCTTCTACTGGTAACAAAAATTGCAGTTTTGCTATTGAGACCCGGACTGTTTTATAAACATAAACGGGCTGAAATCTGAAATGTAACTATTGAAGAACTATAGGATGACACACACACACACAAACACACACACACACACACCAAAAATGATTTGAGTTTCAGTTGCAGAACTAGTACGAACATCTAATTACATGCAACAGCGCTGAAGAAAAATAATCGTTTTTATGTTGGGGTAAGAAACTGTAACCGCAAAGGATTTTCGAAGAAACCACCTCTGAAAATTACAAGCTTCTTCGTGTTACGCTGCGCAAGCTTTGTTGAAATGTGTAAAAACCTCCTTTTCAAAGACATACTGTCCTGTGTCAAATACTTAAGTTCCTTAAAAGGCGAGGAACAGGCTTGCAGTGAAAATGTTATTTTGAGACGAACTAAATTAATAAAACACCCTTGCAGTTCTCAGAGCGTGTTTTGATAAGGTAATTGAAGCCCGTTTGAAACGAAGGCTTTTTTATTGAAGTTCTGCGATTGCAACACAATAAAATTATTTTTTTAAAAAAGAGCTTAGTCATACTGTAGCTAGTTTTCAAAATAAGCAGAACCTCAACTCCCTCAAGGAGTTCTTTTACTAGTTCTTTTTCTCTCTTATTTTTGGCCACAGGATTGAAACGGCAGAGACAGAAGACAAACAAGCACAAAGGTATCAGCAGATATACGTATGTGCCCAATTCATCCTCATTGCAACATCTAACCCATTTTATATATACAGGATGACTTAGTTGAGAATCCAGCAGAAGTCTTTTTCCATAAATATTTATTATTTACCAATTATTTTATCCAGCCCTCAGTTTACATTTCCCAGCTGACATACTTCATAAACCCCTTCCTGTATTCAGCTTCCCATTTATAAGTAATGGGTGCTTAAGAGGACCAGAGAAGGAACAAAAGAAATTTAAATCCCCATTGATGCGAAGATTCACAGGGTGATTTTGTGCTATTGTGCCTAACTAATTTCCTCTGACTATTGGAAGAATGATCAAGAATGAAACCATCACAAAACCTTCCAGAAGAAAATGGGGCAGAAAATAAACATGAAGATTCTTTTGACCTGGTTCCATGGCTTCATTCTGGATGAGAAAGCAAAAGAGCCTCAAATGTTAGATTGCACTGGAACTGAGAAACATGTCATGTAAACAACACAGATGTTTGCTAAAAGCTGCACAGCAAAAATATTTTCGATCATCAAGACATCCTATCAAGAGGAATCATTTTTAATGGAAGCTATTTCCCCATGTAGTGAAAAGCTATAGAATGACATTATATATATATGCGTTGTACAATTCACATTTTTAATGCGCTGCATTCTATGGGTTTATTTGTTGGAAACTTTTTTTTCCGTCTTTATTACTTTATGAGCAACTCAAGGTAGTAAACATTCATAATACTCCTTTCTCCTATTTTTCCCACAACAATATTATGAGGTGGGTTAGGTTGAAGAAACATGGCTGACCCGCAGTCCTCCAGCTGACTCTCATGCCTAAGATGGCAGTAGAACTCACCGTCTCCTGGTGATTGGCCCAAAGTCATTCATCTGGCTGTCATGCCTAAAGTGGGATTAGAACTCACCATCCCTGGTCATTGGTCCAAAGTCACTCACTCAGCTGGCTTTCATGCCTAAGGCGGCACTAGAACTCACCTTCTCCTGGTTTATAAGTGTTGGAAGTTAAAACCCGCCCCTCTCCTAGGAAAATGAAATGTTTTAGGATATACTAAAAAGGCAGAATATTTCCCCTAAAAAGAGAAGTAGAAACTCAGAAGCAGAAGTTCACCCCCACCTTTGTTAATGGGAGGGCCATTAAGGCTGGGCCAGAGTATTTTACATAACAAAGGCCTCTGCCCATCTCACCTCCTGGCCTGGGAAGATTGCATCAGCCAGCACCCAGGTGGAGCCATGTGGTCCAGACAAAGCCTACAAAGTTAGTTAAGACCCCCGCCCCCCGCCCCTGGGAATCTGACAGCCAATGGGATACATTTCTTACACAGGAACAGGAAACTCTAAGGTGGGCCCCAACAGAGGGTATACAACTAAGATCTCTCAGCATCTTGCCTCTTCTTTTCCTCTACCCAACAAATTGAAGCATACGATCGTCCTTTTCGCTTTGGAGCTCCAAGACATGGGATCCTGTCCACCATTAAGCCATCTTTCCCAACAGCCTCCCTGTTTCCAGTGTCTTTTTCCCCACTTGGAACTGAACCCAGAAAGATAATTCTTCCAAAATAAGCTAGCACCTTAATCGCAGTACACCAAACTGAACTATGTAGTATATAATATTAAAAGGACTCTCAGCTACTCCACTCGGTTAACATACATTGTGCCGTGATAAGATGCACCTGCCCCATGCTGCTGACATTTCCAAACTTCAAATTATTGCTTAATGTTATGTGTTTAACAAACCATGGCTTAGAATGAGACGTGAACCCAGATGAAAGGTCATTAAGGTACTCCATGTGCTTCATATGCAGGAACGTTGATTTAAATAAAAGCCATGTCTCGTTTGAGCTGAGTGTGAATCTTGGTAACTCCATGGACAACCCTGAAGTCTTGTTGGTCACAACATGGGAGCCAATTGCTTTGGTCTTCCTGAAGGGTGTTCTATTACTTTCCAGTCTAGTTTGCAGTTTATTTATTTATTTATTCGATTTATATACCGCCCCCCTCTCCCCAAAGGGTCTCGGGGCGGTGAACAGCCAATCACAGTTCTGTGATTTCCTGCTTGTCTAATTCAAGCACGTATCATACTGGACTCTCCTTAGTTTTTTCAGATCAGCCAAAGTTAGTGCTGCAACCTATTTCTGCTCAAATTGCAGGAAAATGAGTGCCAAGGAACTCTGGAAACATGATCAGGTTCAAATATTTTCATTTATTAAAGTATAAAATACAGAAAGAACGAAGAAAAATGAAGAAAATGGGAAAACACAGGAGGAAAAGGGGAGAAGGAAAAAATGTAGGAGAAAGGGGAAAAGAAAAAGAATCAACTTCCAGCTCCTTTTGGCAGGGTAGATTAAGGTAATAACATAAAACCTTGATTTTTATTTTTACATAATATACTATATACCGTATAGCCTTGTCTATAACAACTAACTTATCTAATCAGTAAATCAAAGTTTCATTTTTTTTCCACCTCTAGCACAGAGTTCAAAAGAGGTTCCCAAGTAGGAACAAAATTAATTGTATTCTTTTCTTTACTCTAAGCAGGCAATATATTTAGCCATCTCTGCTAACTCCACCAACTTTTGCAGCCGTTCATTCACTTCAAAGAAACTCTGAAACATTGTCAAAAACTTTCTCATTGCGCCAAAATTAGACAGAAGGTAGGTCCTTCAGTTACCAACAGATTTAATTCCGACCTGTAATCAGAAATATGTCATTCTTTTCCTCCCCTAAATTGTATTGCTGAACAGAATGCAAAGAAAGTTTGAGATAACAAGGGATGGGTTATTGTTTTTTTTTGTTTTTTTAAAGAAGGCTTCAAACTCAAATCGCATTTCTGAGCTCAGAATTTCTTTAATCCTAATTGCATACATCTCACATTCAGTTCCATCTCACGATGGATTTCAGCGTTCTAATAATAAAACTCAAGTGATATTTTGTAAGCCCATCCTTGCAGTAGACTCTATCTCTACCCAATATAAGGAAAATCAAATATTTTAGCAAGATGACAAAGGAGAAATATGGAACCACCCACTGATATACCATTCAGAGGATATTTGAATAGTTCATCATAGCTGCCTTACAAACACTTCTGAGTGCTCCTCAAATTTTATGAAAAAGTTAACAGTGTGAAGACATAAAACATGCTGGAAAACTACTGCATATAAAAAAAAAGCTATTTAATTTTTTTCTTAGAGCACTGGGGATTGACAGACGCTTCGGAAACTTACTTAAAAGCCTCCAGAGTGTTTGCTCATTTTGTGATGTTGCTGTAAAAAATAAAAACCTTGGATGAATTCAGTGCTCCAAGCAAATATTTTGGTTGCCATTGTTTGATCCATTTATGCAAATGGGAGGCTTGTGGCTATAACGGACACGTTCAACAAATTTAATCTGTGAATTAGTTAAGCCTTAGGCTTTATCATCAAAAAGTATCCCCAGCATTGTCCATGATTTCAAAGTCATAGAACACAGAATCATATGGTTGAAAGGGATCTTGGAGATCTTCTAGTCCAACCCATGCTCAAGGCTTTATGTCAAATGCTGTCCAGTCTCTTCTTGAAAACCTCCAGTGATGGCGCACTCATAACTTCTGGAGGTTACTGATTTAATTTTTCTTCGTGTCAGAAAATTTTCTCTTTTCTTCTAGGATGGATCTCTCTTTAACAAGCTTATTTCTTCTCCAACTCTCTGGTGTTTTGGAGAATAAGTTGATCCCCTAATTTCTATGACAGCCCCTCAAGTAATGGAAGTCAGCTATCATATCTCCTCTAATCCTTGTCTTTAATAGACCAGACATATCTAACACTCTGTTCAACAGAAGCAATGAAAACGTTCTGACATTAGATTTTAATAAAAAGGAAAAAAAATCAATCTTACCACAGAATTGTACAAACTGCAGTTAACAGCCAACCATGTGGTTAACTGCTGAATAAAGTCAGCATGGTGTAGTGCTTAAGGAACCAAGGCTGAGAATCCAGATTCAAACTTACTTTCAGCTATGGCAGGAAAATGTTAATAATCCATTTTACAGATATATTGAGTGAGGTCTGCAATATGCATTAAAGGAGGCTAACAAGTATGTAGCACTAATTTTATCAAAGGACTGCAAAAACAGGTTAACTTATTTCCTTGATAAACGGCTAGAGATTAAAGAGAAAGCTATGCAACAAATTGAAGGACAAATATTTTGGAAGAAGAATATATTTTACCTTGGGAAAGGAAGTCTGGATAAGCTGGCATTCTTTGTGCCAACAAGAATCTTAGTAAAAATACTTGAGCAATTTATCTAGAAACCAGAAGGTTTCTGATGCAGTCCTTCCCCAAAAACTCTTTAACAGATTTAAGGACCCTGGACTAAGAGGAGAGAATTAATAACAAGAGTGAGAATAAGTAACGGGAGAATGTAAACAGTTGGATTCCCAAAGGTTAATGTACATCTGTTGATCAATTCTTCTGGCTACGGATAGGTTATTAGAAAGAGGGTGCATAGCTCAAGGAAAATATGTGGCCGTTGAGTTTATTAGCAAGGAAGCTAATTAAGAGTCCCATTAATTAAGGGATTGAAGAGAACCAGGCCTTTTCATGATGTCTTTCTATACATCCTCGAGACCATTTTGGTCCCTGCATCTCCAAATGGCTACACCAGAGCCAGAAAAACATAGAGGTTCAATGATGGATGGATGGATGGATGGATGGATGGATGGATGGTGTCAGTGTTCCAAGTAATGCACCCCTAAAAAACAGAGGCAGGTAGATTCCTCAAAAACTATTTTAGTGGATACATCATATTGGCACAACTGGTGAAAACAGACTAAATGTACCCGTGGTTTTCAAGTCACATGGTCCAATCGAGGTGTTGGCCAGTTGCCTGGTTACTTCGCTCGTCCTCTCCCAGCCTCCTGTTGGAATGACCTTGGTTCCCACAGGAAAAACTTTTTTATTTTATGTTTGTTTATTATTAAATTTCTATACCGCCCCCTCTCCCAAAAAAGGGACTCGGGGCGGTGTACAGCCAACTAAAACAGAAACAGTATATACAATTAAAAGCAATTTAAAATGATTAAATTGGGAGGCCGAATATAAAATTAACAAATATAAAACTGATAAAAAAATTAAAAATACCAAATTTAAAACCTCAAAAACCGTTTGGGTTGACTGCAAAGCCCCAGTTATTTCTCCCCCCTCCCATCTAGTGGCAACCCTGAAGCCTCAAAGATAGCCCTAGCTAGGTTCGCTTCAGGGTGGACAGATAAATGAATACATGGATAGAGACAGAGAGATAGATAGATAGATAGATAGATAGATAGATAGATAGATAGATAGATAGATAGATAGATAGATAGATAGATAGATAGATAGATAGATATAAACAGGCAGGCAGGCAGGCAATAATCCAAACCAGTGGGTATCTTTTGCTGATCCAACTCAGTATCCATATTTTTTTTTATTACAACTTCTTCTAGCTACAAAGAAAAATAGAGAACCCACATAGGACACGAACACCTAAACATTTAGTTGAGGCAAGAAAAAAATACCTTTAAAATATTCAGACCTCAGAAAAAAAAGCTTCAAAACATCGAGCCCCCAAAGGAGAAGGGTAATTTCTACATGAGGAGTAGGCGCTAACTCAAATTTTGAATCTAATGGTTTCTGTTTCTAAGAAACCTGTGGGCTATTCTCTTTTGAACAGATGAATAACTTAAGCTTTCATGCTGGTAAAAAGCCCCATACATCTTTACCAAACAGCTCCCGTAAAGGGAGAGCTCCCTTGCCAGGGTGCAAACAGAGAAAGCTTTACTGTGAAAATCCTTAACTTAGAGGCGTTCATTTAATGGCTACTCAAGAGCTCTGGAGTAAGGGACTTACGACCAATATCCTCACACTTATGACTGATGCAGCCTTTCCAGGGCCACATGATCAAAATTTGGTTGTAGCAACCAGCATGTGTTTACTAGAGTTGCAGGGTTCCAGGGTCATATGATGGCCATTTGTATCCTTCCCAGTTAGCTTTCTGCAGGCGAAGTCCTTGGGGAAATCCAGATTCCCTTAACGACTGAGTGATTCACTCAACAACTTTGCTTAACAGCCGTGATGAAAAGGAATAGAGCTGGAAGGGACCTTTTGAGGTCTTCTCAAGCAACTGACCCTACTGCCAGGGATCCAAGTAATAGATCCATCGCAAGGATTCCTCCAAGAATAGTGTCAGCTTTGGAAGCCATAACTGAGATCAGATGCTCCCATGCTGCCACATATTGAGCCTGGGAAAATGGGAGGGGGGAATTTCTTGGGAGTGTACGTAGTTAAACATAACAACATTCTTTTTCTAATTCAAGGTCATGTTGGTTTGCACATAAGTGAGGGGAAGTCTCAAGTTGGGACGGATGGTGATTGGGGCATGTGATGCGATGATGATGGGTGCAGGGGGTGGATTTGTAGTTTTTACTTATTGCAAGGAAGCCCAGAACTTTCAGATTCAGGATTCCCCAGTTATGCCAGTTTACTATCCAATTAAAAACAGAACTTTTGAAGAGTTATTGGTTGGAGTGGAGGTTTTCTGGAACACTGATAAATAGCTTTATTGGAAATATCATATTGGCACGGTTTTCACCTAATTAAAAATGAAAGTTTTCCCCTCCAATCACAAACAATCAGTCACATGGCCCAATCAAGGCAGCACTCGCTGGTCTGGTGACATCATTCCTCCTTCCTCCGGCCAGGTGTGAGAAGACCTTGGTTCCCTGGAGAAAGTATTTTGCTTTGACTACACAGCCCCAACTATCTCTAATGCCCTCCTCCCTATCCTTCAGCTCCATTGTGGCAGCACTGAAACTCCAACATGGTTTCAACCAGACCAGCTTCAGGGTTGACCATTTCAAACCAGTAGCTGTCCAGTCTCTTCTTTAAAAAAACCCAGTGATGAAGCTGCTATAAACTCTGAAGACTGGTTAATTGTTAATTGTTCTCATTGTTAAGAAGTTTCTCCCTAATTCCAGATTGCTTCTCTCCTTGGTTCGTTTCCATCCGTTGTTCCAAAGGTGCTTTTTCAAGACTTTCTTTGTTTTTCCATGAAGATGTTTCGCTTCTCATCCAAGAAGCTTCTTCAGTTCAGTGAAACATCTTCAAGGAAAGACAAAGAAAGTCCTGTTGCTTCTTGAAAAAGCACTTTGGGGACAGCCATGACTGAGAATCTGCCATAGACATTTCCATCCACTGCTTCTCGTCCTGCCTTTAGGTGCTTTGGAAAATAAGTTGACCCCTTTTTTGTGAAATACAGCCACAATGGATACTAGCAATGAATATTCCACTCCCAACTCTTGAGAACTTCCTGCGTGTGGTTTCTTTACTCATATACGGGCCACCTAATGAGGTAGGGGATTTTAGTGCATGTTGCAAAGGGGAAAACCACTCATACAAACAAGGCTTGAGAAGTGAGGCAGCCTAACTAATATCTTTCTTAGAGGACTTTCCTGTCCAGTGAATATTTTTCAAAAGACATGCAACCGGTTCAATCATTAGAAAAAAGGAAAAGGGTTGTTTATTTTAAAAACTACTAAAGCCAATGCCCCAAATTAGTTCTCCATCAGCCAAAACCATAAAAGGACTCAAGATAACAGCAGAATGTTGAACAGCTGGCCTCTTTCAAATAGAGCTTCATTCTATTTATTTTCCCCCAATGTGGGTTTCCTTCACAAAAGCAAAGTTTTGTTAGAAGTCGGCAAAACCAAAATGACCCTTACGATTCGATCTTCCTGTAAATCAGAATTGAGTTTAAACTGCAGGGAAGTATATTGGGATCCATTTGCACTATTAGCCAAAGGAGGGCTTAAGATTCATTGAAAACAGACACCTATAACCCCACAATCACACAGCTCGGACTGGTGAACAGAATTACTTCTGGCTCCTGGGATGAATTATTATTTCTTTTCTAAGCCACTATCCACTTTGTAATTAGGGGGGAATTCATTCAAAGATGAGAAGCCATACTTGGACTATCATTAACTGTCTGTCATTATGCAATCTGGATCGGTAATTCTCCGTTATGAAAACACAGCTAGTCCTCAACTTACAACTATTTGTTCAAAGTTGCAATGGCACTGGGGGAGGAAAGCGCCTTATGACCGTTTTTCACCTTTACGACCGTTTGCACGTCTCCCCATGGTCAGGTGAACAAAATCCAGGTGCTTGGCATCTGACTCATAGTTATGATGGCTGGATCACGACCTTCCTGCAAGCGAAGTTGATAGGGAAGCCAGATTTCCTGAACAACTGTGTGACTAAATGAACCACTGCAATGATTCGCTTAACAACAGTGGCAAGGAAGGTTGTAAAATGGGGCAAAACTCACTGAGGAACTGCCTTGTTAACAAGAAACGTTTGGCTCAATGGTAGCTGTAGGTCAGTGACCACCAATACCCTGACTTCTTAGCAATGTACACAAGTGTGGAAGACCCTAACCTCGTTGGCCAACTTAGAATACTCATTCTTCAAGTGAGAAAATAACACATATACTACTGCAAATGTGGATTCAGAACTCACCCAGTGCTGCTGTAAGTCTGAACAGTTGCTAAATGAATGGTTCTAAGTCTGTAAATCTGTAAATAATTTGTCATTGTACGTATATACACAGTATACACATACAACAAAATTCACATGACACCCAGAGACCAGACCCAGCATGCACACTCACATGACAATCCCCAAACACACCCTCACCTGCCAAAATTCCCCGCCCCCTACAAACACACAAGCATCCACACAACAGACCAAGTAATACTGTCCAACAGCTCACTGATGGTGGTCCTTAAGTTCATTGTGAAGTGCAATGATAGCTCTGGGATAAAAACTGTTCAGAAAAACGTGTGGTCCGAGTTTTAATGGTTCTGTATCTTCTGCCAGAAGGCAACAGTTCACAAAGATTGTGAGCAGCATGGGAAGAGTCTCTGAGAATGTTATATGACTCCTTAAACAGCGAGAGGTGAAGATGTCATCCAGGGCTGGTAGCTGGAGCCCAATTATCTACTGGGCAGTTTTAATGATTCTCTGTAGAGCCTTTTTTTTCCGCTACAGAGCTGCTCCCATACTTTGCAAGAATGCCATGTCAGGACGCTCTCAATGGTTTTTTGTGTTGAGTGTAAGATTATTTTCTTTACACCACAGTATCAGCCCTTGTCAAGAACTACCTGTACTACAGAAATGTATCTCTTGAATATAGAAGACCCCAACTGGGTTTTATGCTGGTGTTCTGCTGATTTAACAAAGCCAACTATCTGTAGCTACTGTGCTTATCCAACTCAAATATATTAGACATCCGTAGTTACCAACCTCTAGTTGCCAACTATATAACACTTTGCTATAATCCCATATGGCTTGTTTACGATGTACTTCTGGCAATTTCCCTAGGGTATTTCTAAATTAATCTAAAATAACTGTAACTTTATTGTATTAAAACTTGTAGGTGTCCTTAGTTAACAGTTGATCTTACTGAGATAAGCTCAAAGTGCAGAAAGGAATGCTGAGCAACACTCAAATGTCATTACATTCTTTTTAAGCACAGAGGGGGAGAAGGGGGAGAGGGGCACGTGGCCCTCCTCATTTCTAATTCCATGAGGAAAAAAATTCTACGATAACCTCTTGCAAAATGCTCTTGCGAAGTTGCATTCTCCAGTCTGGTCCTGGTTCGCTGTGGATCTGAAAATATAAGCCGTAATTCCTTAGATTCAAATTTTATCTTAAATGATAAAAGTCCATTTGGTTTCGGCCTCCCGAATATATCGGTCAAGGAAACATGGAACATTATCCATTGTTTTAGCATTAGGGCATTATCCTGAAGACCAGGGGTGGGATTCAAATTTTTTAACAACCAGTTCTGTGGGCGTAGCTTAGTTGGTGGGCATGGCTTGGTGGTCATGTGACTGGCTGGGCATGGCCAACTCAACATCACTCACATGCATCTCCTCACCTGGCCTCTCGTGATTGTGGGGATGCTGCAACAGTCGTAAGTGTGAAAAGTGGTCATAAGTCACTTTTTTCAGGGCCATTGTAACTTTGAATGGTCACTCCACACAAGCAAAGTACCAGCAAAGGAGGGGAAAATAACTCCAGAGACGTTCCTGAGACAGGAAGTCTAGTCCTGCCAAGAATGTAATAAGGGTTAATGGAGAGGCAGTTTCTGTAAGCAACACCAGAGTGTTTCCTTCCTGCCTTTCTTACAGGACTAGGCCAGTAATTTCTTCTAACAACCGGTTTTCCGAACTGCTTAGAATGTTAACAACTGGTTCTAGCGAAGAAGTGCGAACCTGTAGAACCCCACTCCTGTTGAAGACCCAAAACTATATCCACTCTCAAAAAATCTTCAGGGTGATTCCATGGCTCTTCCAAGGATAGGCAGGATGGATAAAAATCGATGATTTTTAAGAAATTGAAAAATTGGATTTTTTTAAAATTTTAATCAGATTTTTTTTATTTAAATTGGATTTTTTTTTATTTAAATAAGATTTTTTAAAACAAATTTATTTTAATAAAATGCTTTTGGAGTAAAAAAAATCTATCTAAAGATAGTTTTCTATTTAAGATACATTAATAATTTAGTTTATTCAGCACGAAAGGGAGCTTAGTTATGTAGCGTGAGGCTGTATATTCTGCAATATTGGGACTGTCGGTGAGTCAAAAGCAGATCAGAGGAAGAGCCGCTGTGGGACAGAGATGACAGTGGCTGTTTAAAAATTATGATTTAAATCGCCTAGATTTAAACCAAGCTTTTTTACTAGGGACTTAAAATCATGATTTAAATCAACTTGGTTTCAAATCAAATCCACCCTGAAAGATAGGTATGTTTTAACATGCAGGGAATTTCATTAAATACAGGTTGTCCTGGACTTAAGAGCACAACTGAGCACAACATTTCCATTGCTAAGCAAGGCAGTGGTTAAGGGAGTTATGTGCCCCATTTTACAACCTTTTTTGTCATGGTTGTTAAGAGGATCCCAGCTGCTAAGTGAACCACTCCATCCTTAAACAAATCCGGCTTCCCTCGTTGACTTTTCTTGTGAGACACTCTCTAGGAAGGCTGCAAATTGCAATCGCAGAATTATGGGATGCTGCAACCATGCAGGCTACCAAGTCACATTTGATCACGTGACTACAGGGATGTTGCACTGGTCATAAAGTGTGAAAACTACGTCATAAGTCACTTTTGTGCGGTTGTAACTCTGGTCATTAAATCAATGTTTGTAAGTTGAGGACTACCTGTAGAGAACTGGAAACTTAACAAGAGTGACCCAACTAAACTCAGCCCTCCCATTACAGGTAGTCCTTGACATACAACAGTTCACTTAGTGACCATTCAAAGTTATGACGGCACTGAAAAAATTGACTTATGATCATTTTTCTCCCTTATGAACCTTATGTGGCATCCTCATTTAAATATGAGCCAGCAGTGTGCAGCGGCAGCCAAAAAAGCCAAAGCAATCCTAAATTGAATTAACAGAGGGATACAATCAAGATCAAGGAGGTATTAATACCACTCTATAAAGCCTTAGTAAGGCCACACCTAGAGTACTGCATCCAGTTTTGGTCACCACACTATAAAAAAGATGTTGAGACTCTAGAAAAAGTGCAGAGAAGAGCAACCAGGATGATGAGGGGACTGGAGACTAAAACATAATGAAGAATTGTTACAGGAACTGGGCCTGGCTAGTCTAGGGAAGAGAAGGACCAGGGGAGACAGGAAAGCAATCTTCCAATATTTGAGGGGCTGCCCCAGAGAGGAGGAGGGGGGTCAAGCTATTCTCCAAAGCCCCCAAAGGCCAGACAAGGAATAATGAATGGAAACTGAACAAGGAGAGATTCAACCTGGAATTAAGGAGGAATTTTTCTGATATGAAAACGATCAACCCAGAAGTTGCCTTCAAAAGTTGTGGGAGCTTCATCCCTGGAGGCCTTCAAGAAGAGACTGGACTGCCGTTTGTCAGAAGTGGTATAGGATTTCCTGCTTTTGGGGGGGAGGGTTGGAATAGATGACCCATAAGGTCCCTTCCAACTCTGTTAATCTGTTAATGGTCATGTGACCAAACTTCAGATGCACAGCCACCGATTCATATTTATGACGGTTGCAATGCCCCCCGGTTCACGTGATCATCTTTTGAGATCTTCCAACAAGCAAGATTCACCTTACGACCTATGTTACTCATTGAACAACTGCAATGATTAGCTTAACAAACGTGGCAAGTCGTAAAAGGGGGCAAAACTCACTTAACAACTGTCTTAACATAAATTCTGGCCTCAATTGTGGTTGTACATCAAGAACCATCTGTATATCCAGGAAATTATCTTCTGACAGGGACAGGTGTAAAGGTAATGAAATCAATAATCCTCTTCCAGGACCAATTAGGAACAACTAAACACAGTTTGACTGAAGGTTAACAGTGATAACATAATAGATGCTATGAGCATATCATGATCCTATAACCTCTGCCCTTTGACCTCCTAACACCCACTTTTTCCATTAGGTACCTTTCTATGTTACCAAACGTTTCAATCTAAAACCAACAAGTTTACACCAAGACAAATTCCTTGTGTGTCCAATCACACTTGGCCAATAAAGTATTCTATTTACTTATAGGGAAACTGGATATGTCTAGTCTTATGAAAAGAAGGACCGGGGGTGACATGATAGCAGTCTTCCAGTATCTCAGGGGCTGCCACAAAGGAGAGGGAGTCAAGCTATTCTCCAAAGCACCTGAGGGTAGGACAAGAAGCGATGGGTGGAAACTAATCCAGGAGAGAAGCAACCTGGAATTAAGGAGAAACTTCCTAACAGTGAGAACAATTAATCAGTGGAACAATTTGCCTCCAGAAGTTGTGAATACTCCCAACACTGGAAGTTTTTAAGAAGATATTGGACATCCATTTGTCTAAAGTGGTGTAGGATTTCCCGCTTAAGCAAGGGGTTGGACTAGACCTCCAAGGTCCCTTCCAACTCTGTTATTCCATTCTAAAAAGTAAATACAACCATTTCGGATAACCCCCCATGACGGTGAAATTTCCATTCCACAAAATCCAAATCTATCAAACCCAAAATGCAGAGAGAAAGGATTTTTAAAAGTCCCTCCCCCAACTCCCTACAAATCCATTTTTAGAAAATATTTCCCACTTTTTTTTTAATTAATTCGAGTTATGGATTCGGGAAGAGCCGAACCAGATAAGATGGCATATGAACGAGACCCTTGTCCAACGCAAATGTTACTGGATTCCTTAAAGGGGATCAGAAGGCAGCCAAGAAAAGGGGAGGAATTTAAGTTTTTTTTCCTAGTCCTACTAAAGTTGTGAGTAAGGGACAACTACACAGCCAACCTTTACTCTCCAAGATCTGCAAGAACCCGTTGGCCATCTGCTCCTTTTATCTCAACCATCTATTTACCCAACTCCAGTGTTTGTGCAATGAATGTTTTAAATGATGCAGCTGCAAAACTCATTTGCTATGCCTCCTTTTGTGAACCATCATCAAATATATTACTTTTTCCCCTTCTCTGAAACAGGTCTATTGACAGATGAAACATGCCCTAGCATACAATTTAGCTCATGGTGGAGGCAATCTTTTGCATGGCAATACAGCTGCATGCACAGTCATAAAAATGGTGCCCCAAAAGGAACAATCACATCATTTAAAAACCTCCTGCTGCTTACTAACTGAGTATCTTTCCTCCACCTTCATTCGCTTATTGGTAGTTCTCGATTTACGACCACAAAGGGCACCAGAATTCCTGTTGCTAAGCAAGGTGGTTGTTAAAAAAGAGTTCTGTCTGCTTTTGCAACCTTTTCATTAGAGTTAAACGAATCTGGCTTTTCCCTTTGATTTTGCTTGTCAGGGGTTAGATGGGAAGTTTGCACATGGAGATCACATGATCTCGGGATACTGCAACTATAATAATAAATACATGCTGGTTGCCAACTGTCTGAATTTTGATCACGATATTGCAATGGTTGGTAATGCAAGGACTGGTTATAGTAATAACATTTAGACTTATATACCGCTTCGCAGTGCTTTACAGCCCTCTCTAAGCAACTTTACAGAGTCAGCCAATTGCTCCCAACAATTTGGGTCCTCATTTTACTCACCTCAGAAAGATGGAAGGCTGAGTCAACCTTGAGCCTGGTGGGATTTGAACTGCCAAATTGCAGGCAGTCGGCAGTCAGTAGAAGCAGCCTGAAGTACTGCATTCTAAGCACTGCGCCACTGAGGCTCTTATAATCACCTCTGTAACTTTGAACAGTCACTAAATGATTGTAAGTCAGAGACTACCTGTTT
Source organism: Bungarus multicinctus (assembly GCA_023653725.1). Taxonomy (NCBI): domain Eukaryota; kingdom Metazoa; phylum Chordata; class Lepidosauria; order Squamata; family Elapidae; genus Bungarus; species Bungarus multicinctus. The sequence goes on along the minus strand of CM042839.1, from coordinate 5,388,442 downwards.
ACAACGATCTATCCATCATGAACTAATTCATACTATGGACTATAGCAGGGATCTTCAAACTTGGCAATTTTAAGGCTTGTGGACTTCAACTCCCAGAATTCCGTCCTCCAGTCATGTTAGCTCAGGAATTCTGGGAGTTGAAGTCCACAAGTCTTAAACTTGCCAAGTTTGAAGACCTTTGGACTATAGAGCTGAGTCTCTCATAAAGCAGGGAGAAGCTCGAAAACAGTAACTGTGAGATGGACTTTGGAGTCCTAGTGGATGATCCCTTAAACACGAGCCAGCAGTGTGTGGCGGCAGCCAAAAAAGCTACTACAATCCTTGGTTTTATAAATCAAGAATCAAAATCACATGGAGTATTAGTACCGCTTTATAAATCCTTAGTAAGGCCACGCCTGGAATATTGCATCCAAGTTTTGGTCACCGCATTACAAAAAAACGATGTTGAGACTTTGGAAAAAGTGCAGAGAAGAGCAATTAAGATGATTCAAGGCCTGGAGACTAAAACATAGGATGAATGGTTGCAGGATTTGGGTTTGGCCAGTCTAGAGAAAAGAAGGACTAGGGTGACATGATAGAAGGATTCCAGTATTTGAGAGGTTGCCACAAAGAGGAGAGGGTCAAATTATTGTCCAAAGCAGCAGAAGGCAGGACAAGAAACAATGGATGGAAACTAATCAAGGAGAGAAGCAACTTGGAATTAAGGAGAAACTTCCAATTAACCAATGGAATGGCTTGCATTCAGATGTTGTGGGCGCTTCATCCCTGGAGGTTTTTAAGAAGAGACTAGACAGGCACTTGTCTGAAATGGTATAGGGTCTCCTGCTTGAGCAGGGGTTGGACTAGAAGACCTCCAAGGTCCCCTCCAGCTCTATTCTGATTAAGATCTCGTTTGTGTAGGAGATGACCAGCCTGAGCACAAGAGTGGGGTCAAATGCACCATCAGTTTGGAGTCTCTACATACACAGAGAGAGAGAGTGTAAGAAACTAGCACCAATTCATCTTGACCATTAGTAGATCAGATTCTTGGGCATAGGTTGCATGACATAAACTTGTAAGCACTTTTGAACATTATCCTGACTCCTGACTGTTTTGCAATGGGAGTTATTATTTTGTATTAAAAAGAAGGGTGTAATATTGTCCTGTTTTACACATCCCACTAAGTCAGAATGGGGTTGAATTGGATTTTGTCTTCAGCACCTTTGTGACTTAAGTTGCCTTAATATGAAATCCAGCCACCATGTTTTGCAAACCATGGATTTAGCATGATCCCTTGCTGAAATCGTGCCATGATGCCTTGCTGAAATCATGGCTTGGTGCAACTTGATAAAAGAGGCAATTATAGAACCTCTAATCATTCACTCTACCCAGACCGACTGAATTCATGATATTCTGAATTGACAAAGTTCTATGTTCTATGAGCAATAATTATTAGTCATGTAACACCAATCATGTGTTATACATTACAGATCATCGTATTATAAGAGAAAATCAGGTATAGTAATCCATGCTGGCCAATTTATACATCACTGTAACATACACTCATATAGGCATTAGACACTGATTCAACACTCACAAATTCACACTGCCTACCTATTGTTGCTAAGTATTGCTGAGTTTGAGTTTACAGCCTATATGTAAAGATTAGATAGACAGATGGCGATAGGTAGGTAGATATAGATAGATATGACAGCAGACAGACAGAAGCAATTTTAGATGAGTAACCATCAAAAGCTGTTTGAATGAAGTTATAATTGAAAAAAGCAAGCTGTATCTAAAAAAATCTTTTGCTAACAGTGGCTTAAAGCTGCATAAATAAAGTTTAAAATCTATAATCACGGTCTTCAGGCATTTTACTCTACAGGAATCACTGAAATTACGGGACTTGTTCTAGCTGTAAGGATTATCCAATATTTGGAAACAAGTTCTTACATCCTGTCCATTTCAACAGTCCCCCTTCATCCTTTCGTAGAAACCCAGTCCAAGTTATATTCTTCATTAAGCGGGAGGGGGGGAGAATATAGGAGTTAACAGTTTCTAGCCGATCAAATGGGAGATGGATATTCTAGGAAACGACAACATCCATCAGCTGCCTTCTATCTTCCTTCTAGAAATAAGGCTGTACAGTATTTTATTTCAAATGTGATTACAACTGGTTCTTCTCCACAAGTATCTGATTTAAAAATTGTGCAGTTATTAAAGTTGCAAATAAAACAACCACCACCAAAAAAAAAAAACCTGCAGTGTTGCTTTATTCATTATCTATGAGGCATCCAGACAAAACACAAACTATAAATTAAGAAAAAAAAGTAATGTATCATAGAAACAATTCTTGAATTAATGCAAACAGCAGAGAGAATTCATGCTCAACTAAATTTGCAGCATTATACATTTGCTGACCACCGAATGGCAGTGTAAGGTTGTTTAGGGCTTATTAAAACCCTTTTTAAAAAAAATAAAGAGTGATTCTGCAACCTCTAATTTGTAACAATGTCTCTCTTCTTTCTTTTCATATCATCAACACACCAGCAAGCTGGTATTTTCCATGTTGCATTTGCCAAGGAGAATATACACATAAGGCTTTGTTCAAAGGCTGTTCCAATTTTGCCTGGTGAAAAGGCACAAACACACACACACAAACACACCCTGCATTTGGTTACACTGCATTTATTAAATATATGAAATAAATTATTGGCTTCTAATTTATGTAATTCTCAAGCCCCTCACTCCATGGAAAGCTACTGTAGATATTCCTTCCCACCACGCATATATCTGAAATTAGAGCTGTCTTAATGGGGCAGAAGTCATTTTGGTGACATCCATCCACCAAGGATTAAATGGTTCCAATGAGAAACTTCTGAAAACACTTCCCAACTTTTTTTAAAAAAAATAATATTTTCCTTCCCTGCTGGCTTTCCATTTTCCCAAACTTTTATCAAGTGACACTAACAATAAAACCAGATATCGGTGAAGTTCTTTGCAAGGCACTGCAAAGAGAGAGGGCCCCTAGCTTGCACAAATAAAGTCAAAAGGGGGCGAGTTCACTGTGAAAGGGATCTTTATAAGACATGGACGAAGGCCCAGTGCTAATAACTTGGCGTGCTATTGACACAAGCATAGTGCAAATAGCCAAGTCCTTTATGGAGTAACATGAGTCACAGTGTACCTTCTTAAGTTTGAAATTTTCCCTTTCCTTGTCTGGCAGCTGGTGAAAACAAACCAGATACAGTTTGAAACATATTTTGTGTAATGCATTTAGCCGCAGGGAATATCCTTCCCTACCGGCTATTACATGTATTCTGTCATCTGTAATCTCTTGACAAGAAAGTGAGATATCAATAAGACATAGAACTAAGCAGCAGCTACAACTTTTGCAGCTGGCTCAATGAGACACTGTTAAAAAGGTTCTTCTCTTGATGAAGACAAGAGCTGAAGGATGTGGTAGCCACCTCCTTCTCAGTTGGGGTAGATCTGAGTTGCTCTAGCTTGCTGGCATGGCTTTATTTTAGATCAAGTTTCCCCCAAAAACATGCTCGGTTAGTAGAATCAAATCCTTGCTTTAACATCCTGAACCAGGAAGAAATGTGGAGGAATGTGAAAAAGGTCTGGGACTATTGTGAGACAGAGAAATGGCAGGCAGCAAACACACAACCACTAGTAATCCATAGACTATAATGCAATCTAAATAGCCTGCCTTAAACACACACACACACGTCTGGTTTCAGAACCAAAGGAAGCAAAGCCAGCAGCTGCTTCCAAACTCCTGCACCCAAAGCAGAACCTGCAAAACTGTTTTTATTGTTTTCCCCAAAAGACAGAAAAACACATCTTTGAAAATGCACTTTTTTGGGGGGGATACAGCATGCACGGGGATGTTTTCTTCACCAGCAGGTCCCCCCACAACCAATAAAAACCACCTTATCCTGAAAGGAGCCCACTTTGTAAGCGCCAAACGAGAACTCTGCCTTCTTTCCACCGAGCTGGGAGGAAGTTACAAGGGATTGTATTTGCAAAGGGGAAAAGGGGAAATGGAAAACAACAAACAAACAAACAACAATAACAACCAAGGATGATTTGGAAATAACTGAGAAAGGACGGGAGGGGGAAAGTTCTGGCGAGGTAAAAAAAAAAAAAACTTGGGAAAGTTCTGATTAAAAAAAGAAACTAGTTTTAAAACCGGCGCATCGGTCGAAGTTGTAAAATCGAGACCATCTCTTTCCCCCGCTTTCTCCTGCCTCCCCTCGAGTTACGTACCACCAGACCACAGCCACCACCCACCATCTCTAGAAGTCAAACCAAACTATGACCAAACCCACAACATCATCCAATGTAAAGCCAAAAACTATAACAGTTACACACCCTCTGGAACAAAAGATTAAAGGGGGGGGGGGGCGGAGAGATAGAGAAATAGAGAGAGGGAGAGGAAAGGGGGAGGGAGGGAGGGGGGAAAGGGAGGGAGAGAAAGAGGGGGAGGGAGAGAGGAAGAGGAAAGGAAGGAAGGAGAGAAAGAGAGAGGGGGGAAGGAGGGAAGGAGAGAGAAGAGAGGGAGAGAAGAGGAAGAGAGAGGGAGTAGAGGAAAGGAGAGAGAAGAGAGAGAGAAGAGGGAGAAAAAGAAAGGAGGGAAGAAGAGAAAAAGGGAGAGAGGGAAGGAGAGAGAGAAGAGAGGGAGGGAAGGAGAAGAGAGGGAAGGAGAGAGAGAAGAGAGGGAAGGAGGAAGAATAATGAAAAATACCCACCTTGTTGTAGCTGTAGTAACCCAAACACTGGGTAAAGTCCAGACTGGAAGGGTCTCCGGGAAGGGAGCTCCCCGAGGCAGCGGGATAAAACCTTACATCCATTTCGCAGGGTTGATATCTTGGGGGGCAGCAGGGCGCGGGGGGGGGGCAGCCAGAGGGGCGGTCAGGCTGGAGGAGGGGAGCGTGTGTGGCGGTGGGGGGTGGGGTGGGGGGCAGAGGAAGAGCCGGAGATCTGCTTGGTCCAAAGGGGCGAAGTTCTGGAGAAGCTTGGACTAGATCCACCTTCCAAAGAGCTGCCCCCCTTCCTCCTCCTCCTTCCCCAGCACACCCACAAAAACAGGCGCGCGCGGGCGCAGCACACACAGAGAGAGAAAGAGAGAAAGGTCCGCACTCCGAGCAGGCAACCGCGGAGCAAGTTGCCGGGCTCTGCGGGGAGGGAGGGAGGGAAGGGGGAGGAGGAGGAGGCGGGATGATAGAGAGGGGGAGAGCGGCAGGTGAGCCGGAAGGGACAGGTGAGGGGACGCTCTAGGGGGAGGGAGGAAAGGGGGAGCCACCGAGACGGAGGCGGCCGCTGTCGCTGCGACTGAAGGGGTGGAGGGGGTGTGGGGTGGGCAGAGCGCGCGTCCTCGCCCCCTTCCCTTCCCTTCAGCTCCACCCACCCCTTCCAATGGCAGGCAAGGAGCCGGGGGTCGCCTTCCCAGGTGCGCTGCCACACAAAGGAGCCACGCGCCCGAGAGGAACAGCGGCAACAGCGGTGGCCACGGCAACAGCGGCTCTTCCGTCCACTCCACCGCTCTCTCCCCCCCCCCTTCGCAAATCAGCTCTGGGTGGGACGCCGACTGGGGAGGGGAGGGGGGGCGAGGGAGAGAGGGGGAAAAAAAAGAGCAGGGTGCGCGCGCAGCCCCCTTTCCCAGCCCTCTCTCTTCCCCCCCACCTACCTTTCCCTCCGCTTGGGACTCTTGTGAGGAGGAGGCGAAGCTTTCCTTCCTCAAAGGGGCCCCCGGCCAGGCGGGGAGACCGTTCTTGGGGTGGGGGTCCCTAATATCCCCTCAGCCCCGGGAAGGGTCTTTTCGAAAGATCGAGAGAAGGCGGGAAAGTGGGGAGAGCAGCCCCCGGGGTGGAGGCGGGTGTGTGTGTGGGGGGGGGGGTATATCCCCGCTTCGCCTTCCCGCCAACTTCGCCTCAGGAGGATGGCGCGCTCGCCTTCGAGCCTCTTTGCCCCGGACGGCTCGGCTCGGCTGTCCCGAGTTTTCCGGGTTGCTCGTGAGAAGGGGCGAGCTTTCGAGAGATGGTCCGTCCGTTGACTTGGCCGGCTGGCCAGTCGAGACCAGTGCGGGGGGGGGGGGGGGACTTGGACGATGCGCGACTAATTGGACGTGTGGACGCGGTCCGGTACGGGGTGAGAGGGGATAGGATAGAATAGAATAACACCGTTGGGAAGGGCCCTTGGAGGCTTTCTAGTCCAACCCCCTGCTCAGGCAGGAAGCCCTATTCTGTAGTCCCAAAAGTGCTTTTCTTTTTCCCCCCTCAAGAGGCAACTGGACTTTTCTTGTTGTGTCTTTGAAGAGGTTTCGCTTCTCATCCCAGAAGCTTCTTCAGCTCTGACTGGATGGTGGGGAATGGAAGGATTTATGTTCCTTGCAGACAGCTGGTCCTTTGCATCCTTTTATTGGGCCATTGAAGCACTTGGAGGTTTACCTGTGTCCTCAGGGTCACCTGAGTGATGCTAATGGCTCCTGTAGTCTGCAGTTGTTTTCCCCCTCTGGAAATCCATTCCTACCCCCCATGCCATTCCAAGGGTGTCCATCCAAAATGGGACAGCTGAAAGTCTGTAGAGATTCTCAGTCCTCCCAGTCACGGCTGTGTCCCAAAGATGCTTTTTCCCCAGAGGCAACTGGACTTTTCTTGTTTTGTCTTTGAAGACGTTTCACTTCTCATCCCAGAAGCTTCTTCAGCTCTGACTGGATGGCGGGGAAATCCAGAGAAATCATTCCCCACCATCTAGGCAAGAGCCCGGGAGAAAAGATAAATCAAGGGCACCCTTGGATTATAAATAGGACATAGAATCGTAAGGCCAGTAGGGACCTTAGAGGTCTTCTAGACCAACCCCCTACAGAAGCAGGACAAATGGTTTCCCAGTCTTTTTTTTTTTTTTTTTAAACTTCCAATGATGGAGCACCCACAATTCTGGGAGGCAAGGTGTTAACATTGAAAGTTTTCTCCATGATGTCTGCCCAGTTCTTATTGTGGGCTGCATCTGTGAAACGGAACATTGTTTTGAAGAAAACCGGCTGGCACATCCAGACAGGCATCACCTGTGTAATTTGATATCTAAATTAACACACTTCTGAGGTTCACTTCGTGCAGTGACACATCAAGTAACAAAATGCCCTGAATTGGCACAAGGGTTTTAAGCCACCACAACACAGGTTTACAGGTCGGGTGAGAGGTTGTTATGGATAAATGACCTTATTTCAGAAATTGCCCCCAAAAATGTGTTAAAGGGTTACAACATCACGATGCTCCTGATCACCTTCAGGTTCCTATGGTAGAAAAACCTATTGTTTGTTTGTTTTGTGACTTTGAAACAGTCCTCGCTTGGACAAGTTGTTGCAATTTTGCCAACATTTTCAGAAGTAGTTTGCCATGGCCTCCTTCCAAGGGCTGAGACACACCCAGCTTCTGCCTCTAAGAAGGCAGGGCTAGAACTTGGGAGTTTTCAGCTGGTATTGTATTATTTTCCTTCACAACTACTATAATCTATTTTTTTTCATATTCATATGCAAAATCTGCATCTGACCTGGGATTTAAGCAAACTTCCACCCACTATAGTTCCATCACTAGTATCATTATTTGTAAAATGTTCCAGGATGTGCTTTCCAACCCTTCGTTTCCTTGAAATAAATAAATTGCCATTACCCCATCACTTGTAATGGATTTTATTGATTCATACTAATGTCTGGCTGCCTCAGTTTAGAGGTGACTATACAATTCTTTCTTTCTAGCATCCAAATAGGATTTGAAACATCCACTGTAGACCACTTTAAAATCTTTTCCTTCAAAGGTATTTAAGAAAAACGAGGTCTAAATTAGATATGAGACATAAGACAAAGGAGTGTTAACTTTGGGGAATTACAGAAGCATAAGAGGGATTAGGAACTACATGCATAGATGGTAGAATTCTGTTTTAATGTAGAACACCAGATTGTGTTATTTATCTTTTAAGCTTAATTTTTGAATTAAGTGAAACTAACATACAGCAAGCATTGTCTCCAGAGGAAATGGTAGATACAGCAACACAGTCATATCTCATGTATGTAGAAAGGGGCAGGGCTCGGATTGTTCTGCCATCTTGATTTTTTGGGAACCCTCCTGTTCATATCTATGAATTGTCATTAGGAGGAAAAACAATAATTTGGTGTAAGAAAGAGATTGGCATTGAAATAGTAAGCATGAGGTAGAACAGTGATGAGATTTGCACACTAAGCCCTAAAGTGATTCAATTTTGGCCTTTCTAGTTGTATGAATTGTGCTTTGTAAACCAGAGTTTGGTTTATTCAGTAAAGTATGTTTGAATAATGATTAGCAAGCTAAGGTAACTCAGTGAGTTATTCTGATTCTATTCTTACAAGTAAATTTTTATGCAGCCTCAAGTAACTTATGCATCGAGTTTTGCAATAGTTTGGATCTGAACATTAAGAATAGAAACTTTTATCAATTACTACCTGGTTGGTTGAGATCCTAAATTAAGCAAACTTTAAAAGTATAGAAGGAAATTGTATCTTTGTCAGAACAGGCAAGGCCATTACTATAACACAAACCGTAGCCTTGTATCCAAGCTTCATTCAGCAAGTTGTTATATGTGTATATAAAAAAAAAGGCAAGGTGTGCATGACCAGAGCATACTCAACCCTTTCAGATTTTGATCCTTTGGCACAAATACTAACTGCCCTTCCCACTGGGAAAGAACTAGTTCGCAGTTCACTGGTGTGCCCAGATAGGAAAAAGGCATATGGTTTGAACCTTTGGACTTTTAAAGATAGGGAGTTGGCAGTTCCTGCTTCTATGCCCTAAGTACTTTTTTCTAGAAAACTAGCTGTGTTCTTGAATTAGAAAGCCTGTGAGTATCAATGCACTAGAACTGATGAGGTTACCTAGTTTGAGTAATGAAACGTCTGCAAGAAAACGAGCACTAAAGACCCCCTTTTTGAGTTAAATGGGCCGACATGGTTAATCATGTACCATCAATTCAGTGTCAACTCTCAGCAACCCCAAGCCTGGCCCTTTAGGTCTTTCAGTGGTGCATCCATTACCACTGTAAATGAGTCCATCTTACTGGTAGATCATCTTCCCTTCCATCCTTCACAACATTATTGGCCTTTTCAAGGAACCTGGTGTTTTGTGCCATGTGTTCAAAACATGGTAATCAAAGTTGGGTCATTTGTGCCTCAAAACTTTTGACTTGCCCTGGGATCCATTCATTTGAGGGAGCAAGAAAGATCTCAAATGGAGAAGCAGCATTGTGTGATGTAACATATAATTCCCACCTTGCATGGGGTAATGTGAACTCCACTGCTTATGTACTACATAAAAGTGTCACTAGTCACTCTGACAACCAAATATAAAATTGGATGGCTTTTGGTCTGAACTAACACAATTCAACCCTTCCTGTTTTCCTAAATGGCATACAGTTGAGTATAGCACAGTGGGAAATTTCAAAACGTGACAATATCACTGATTGATTGTGGTTAGATTTTTCTCCAAGACCATCTGCTCCTTCAGATCTTCCCATCACCAGTGTAAGTTCATCCACCTTGTTACTAGTCATCCTCTTTTCTTTCGCCTTTCCCAATATTACAGTCACTTCCTAGAAAGCTAGGTCTAATTATGTTTGGAAGAGAGCGGACAAAGGCCATCAAAGAACATGATGGTCTGGACACCATCAAAGCTGTCACCAGCCAGAGTGTATAACAAGGGTCCCCAAATTTGGCAACTTTAAGACTTGTGGATTTCCAACTCCCAGAATTCCACAAACTTTAAAATTGCCAAGTTTGGAGACCTCTGGTGTAGAACAACTCAAAGAAGTAGTGCAAGATTGGAAGTTGTGGAGAGACCTGGCCCATAGAATCACCAAGAATTGGGTTCAAGTGAACAGATCATCATATCATTAATCCTGGTTATTTGTATCTCATTTTCCTTTCCCTGTTTTGTAACCTGTTTGTTTTCTTAGCTGGACAATGCCACACACCACCCTTCATAAGAGATGGGAGACCACATCTGACATCTGCTCACACCTGCTCCCTTGTCCCAATCTCCTCTGAGAATCACAGTGTTCATTCGTTCTTTACTTCGAAGAGTAAACTGTAAATGTACAGTTATATAATTGTACTAGAAAATAAAATAAGACTGGTCGGCTTTCTACATATATTTATGTAGAGGGAAGGCTAACATTAGCAGTAATGAAATCCACCAGCGAAAATATTTTTATCATCTTCTTCAGAAACTTCCTTGAACCATATAACTTAGGGTATTGTGTCTTTTTGTTTCAAAGCAGATATATTTTGTAGACTTAAACCTGTAACTTATCCATTGTGCTAGACTAGAATGGGGCCTACCCCTGTTTTCTGGAACTGTTTCAAATCTTCCCTCCGCCCCCACCTCCTCAGCATTTCACCACCTGTTTCGTGAATGCATACTCCAAAGGAGATCCATGCAATTAAAAACAAGGAAATGAAAATAAATGACCTTGTTTGTTGTTTGCAACAAAGGGACTGTGCAAAATTAATCCAGCAAAGCTTGACCTTATAACCTCAGGAAAGCAGGGGGAAATCTCTTCCCTGGTAATAAATGCACAATATATTACACACACACATACACACATCAAGCTGTTAAAAGAAGCAAAAATGTTATCAAGCAACTCTGCCTCTTTATTATGGATATTTGAGGAGGATATTCAAAATATTAAATATTGAACGAGGGAGGTCAGAGAATTTGCATGAAAGCAAAGATGTCTAGGCAGAGCTAGAATGGGGGTTCATTACAAAATCCGCGCAGCTGGAAAGCATCAAGAGCAACTTCAAAAATAAAGACAACCCTTGATCCGCGTTAGGGCTGGGTTTGGCATTGGCTTTTTTTATTTATTTTGAGCTTTGCTTTGGACTTGTTGATGCTTTTCCTCTTGGTTAAATTTGATCATCTCTCCTAATGAGATGAGGCAGGCAGAGGAAGGACTCTGTATGTGAGAGAGAGAGGAAGGGAAAGAGGGAGAGAGAGAGAAAGGCGGGGGGATTATCCATCTGGATTATTTGCTCTTCTGTCCAACCTTACTGGGTCAATTGATCCACTGTAAGGGTTGGTCATGATGACATTGTCCATTTAATTATTTGTTTGGTTCATTGCAGAACCATCCCAGGTCCATTGACTCAGACACAATCCCCATAGAGCTCAATTAGGCTAACTCCCAAGTAGGGTTGTGTAAAAGGACAACGATGTTGATCTGTAATGGACTCTTACTAGCTATTTATCTTAATCTCTTGGCTGTGCAGACATGTCACAAATAAACTTTGCTTTTTTTTTCTCTTTGACTGTTAACAAGGTATTAAAAGTGAATGGAATCAAAACCAATTATTTGTTGGAAGGGATATTTCATTGAGATATGGATTGGGTGTCAATGTTAATATAATAACCATGGGGTTACTTAGGACCCCCCCTCCCCCTCCTTTTGAATTAAACGTTAATGTTGAATTTGAACAATCCTTGCCTCTATTTTAAATTTGTCTATTCCATTTTTAGATTTATTTATTTTTAACATTTTATTTGTACAACGCCAAGAGTCCCTCTGTCTGGGAGATGAGAAGTTCCTAAATTTGATAAATTACGTATATATGGGTGGTCTTCGACTCACAACAGTTCATGTTGTGACCAATCAAAGTTACAACAGCACTGAATAAAGTGACTTATCACCATTTTTCACCCTTATGACCGTTGCATCATCCCATGGTCATGTGATAAAAATTCAGAGGCCTGGCAAGCGACTCACATTTATGACAGTTGCAGTCTCCTGGGCTCACCTAATGATCCCCTTTTGCGACCTTCGGACCAAGCAAAGTCAATGGGAAAAACTAGATTGACTTCACGACTGTGTTACTAATTTAACAACTGCAGTGATTCACTTACCCCCAAAAAGTCATAAAATGGGGCAAAATTCAATTAACAGATTTCTCACTTAGCAACCAGAGGTGGGATTCAGCAGTTTCTGACCAGTTCTGGAGAAGCAGTAGTGGAAATTTTGAGCAGTTCGGAGAACCGATGGTAACCTTCCCCTAGGAGTGGGGAGGGAATGGCGATTTTACAGTATCCTTCCTCTGCCACGCCCACCAAGCCACGCCCACCAAGCCACGCCCACCAAGCCATGCCCACAGAACCCCATTTTATTTATTTATTTATTTATTAGTTAGACTTATATACTGCCCCCTCTCCCAAAGGGATTCGGGGCGGTGAACAGCCAACATAAAAATACACATACAGAACACATGTACAATATGACAATATTAAAAATTAAAAGAATTAAATACAGTTTTGTTCTAATTAAAAATTTAAAACAAAAAGTTAAAAGAGATTAAGAACCAGGTTAAAATTTAAAAACTCCTAGGCCAATCCGGCTTGCCGAAATAGATGTGTTTTAAGTAAACGACGGAAGGTCATGAGATCAGGGACGGCCCTTACCTCCGGGGGTAATTCATTCCAGAGAGGGGGTGCTCCCAATGAGAAGGCCCGCGCCCTCGGGGTCGCCAGCTGTCCAGCCGGCGGCACCCCGAGGAGACCGACTCTATGGGAGCGTACCGGTCGGTGGGAAGCCGATGATGGCAGGAGGCGGTCTCGCAGGTATCCCGGTCCCGAGCCATGGAGCGCTTTAAAGATAATAACCAAGACTTTGAAGCGCACCCGGAGGGCCACCGGGAGCCAATGCAATGCGCGCAGAAGTGGCGTAACATGGGAGCCCCGAGGAGCTCCCATTACCACCCTGACGGCCGCATTCTGCACCAACTGGAGCCTCTGGATGCTCTTCAAAGGCAGCCCCATGTAGAGAGCATTGGCATAGTCTAGGCGGGAGGTCACCAGGGCAGAGGTGACCACTGTTATCAACCTAAATTTTAGGCTCAATTGTAGTCATAAGTTGAGGATACTGATAGATAGATAGATAGATAGATAGATAGATAGATAGATAGATAGATAGATAGATAGATAGATAGATAGATAGATAGGAGGGAGGGAGGCAGGCACATGTAGTTCTCAATTTATGACCATAATGTGTGTGTTGTGTGTGTAGACCAGTTCAATTTCAGGAATACAAATTTAATCTATATGAATTTAATGTAATACACTTATTTCTAATAAATTTAATTCAGAATTGACAGGCATAAATGTTTGTTTTTTGTTCGCTCCCCCTCAGACCAGGGTGATCGTAGATTACATTTGTTCTCAAGGAGTTGTTCCATTCTCCATTGTCACCCTGTCATCTTTTATATATTTTCTGGGTCTCCTCAGGTCACGATCCTTTGTTATTTACTGCCCGGTAGCTCAACCAGCCTTGTAACATTTATCTTTCCAATTCCCTTTGGTGTCTTCTACAACTCCAAGATGTGCTTCCCTTAATTTCCTCTTTTCTCAAGAATGCAGGGTGCTCTACAGCATCCTTAAATTAAGCAAACTTTCCGCCCCAACCACTGCTAGCTGGGTGACCCCATTAACACCTTTGCTGTTTGAACTAGGTCTGATTCATAATAAGGTAACCAAAACCTCATCACCATTTTCCGTGGGCCGAGAAAATGATGTCATATGGAGCTGCTTTGCTGGGCTTCTGCATTCCCATAGCTTTACATTTTCTTTTTTTTATTAAAAGCAATGCTAAAGCTAACTTTAGTCATTCCGTGTCCAAAACTGTGTTCTAAGTTCTGGAAAGTTTTCTTTCCATATGAGCCACTGTGGTGCAGTGGTTAGAGTGCAGTACTGCAGGCTACTTCTGCAGGCTGCCAGCTGCCTGCAATTTGGCAGTTCAAATCCCACCAGGCTCAAGGTTGACTCAGCCTTCCATCCTTCCGAGGTGCGTAAAATGAGGACCCCGATTGTTGGGGGCAAGAGGCTGATTCTGTAAACTGCTTAGAGAGGGCTGTAAAGCACTGTGAAGCAGTATATAAGTCTAAGGGCTATTGCAATGGTTGTAAGAGATAACATTTGTCACAAATCACTTTTTTTCAGGCTAGAGATAGATGATAGTTAGCAATGTCATGTTATGGCTAATTATCATCTATTTCTATATCTTCTGTCTATCTACAATATTGCTGCCTGTCTGCCTGCCTCTCTCTCCCTCCCTCCCTCCCTCTCTCTCTCTCTCTCTCCCTATCTATCTAAAGAGCTCTGGTGTAGTGGTTAGAATGCCATATTGCAAGCTAGCTCAGCCCACTGTCAAGAATTCAATCCTGACCGGCTCAAAGTTAACTCAGCCTTCCATCCTTCTGAGTTCAGTAAAATGAGGACCCAAATAGTTGGGGGCAAGAGGCTGACTCTGTAAACCACTTAGAGAAGGCTGTAAAGCATTGTGAAGCAGTATATAAGTCTAAGTGCTATATAGTGCTTTATAAAGAAGCTTTGATTTTTCTACCTTATTCTCAGGATGCTTGCTCTGCGGTGCAACTTCTGATCATAATGTACTGTAACAAAAGGACAAAATATGCAGCTCTTTGGAGGAGGGAATAGTCATCCCAGACTCCCAAATTTGAACAAGGTCCAATTCCGTCCTATTAGGATTTAATTGAAAATTTGGAGTAGCAATATCAATAGCACATAGACTAATATACCGCTTCATAGTGCTTTACAGCCCTCTCTAAGAGGTTTACAGAGTCAGTCTATTGCTCTTGACAATCTGGGTCCTCATTTTACTGACCTCAGAAGGATGAAAGGCTGAGTCAATCTTGAGCAAGTCAGGATCAAGCTGCTGGCACTCAGCAGAGAGTTAGCCTGCAATACTGCATTCTAACCACTGCGCCACCACTTCTTGGAAGTTGTTGGAAAGATGATTGCATTATGAAATATATCCATGTTTTTCAAACTTGGCCACTTTAAGATATTTGGATTTCAACTCCCCAAAAATTTACATTCCACCATCAGAATTTCATTGAAGATTTCCTCTCTCTTGGATAAGCATTTGAAAGCAATTTTTTTTCTTCCAGTTTGATGGGTTGGATTGAAGCTTTTCAGCTCAGCATTTCTCCTTCACAATCTTCAACTTCTCTAATTATATGAAGACTCGGCTTAATTTTGCTTGAGTTTTACTTAAGCAAAAAGTGTGGATTTTTTCACAAATGTCCAATTCTCTTCCTGATTAAGTTTTATAGTGACTTTTCCATTGCTTACAACTCAAAATGACAACCCTACAGTGTTTTGAATATGCTTCCTGCATTCCATCTATTTTTGTGAAAGAATAGAATAGAATAGAATAGAATAGAATAGAATAGAATAGAATAGAATAGAATAGAATAGAATAGAATAGAATTCTTGTGTGATTGGACACACAAGGAATTTGTCTTGGTGCAAATGCTCTCAGTGTACATAGAAGACAAAATACATTCATCAAGAATCATAAGGCACAACACTTAATAATAGTCATAGGGTACAATAAGCCATCAAATAATACTAGGAAACAGTCCATATAAATCGTAAGGATACAAGTGGCAAAGTTACAGTCATACAGTCACAAGTGGGAGGGAATGGGTGATAAGATTAATAGTAATGCAGACTTTGTAAATAGTTGGACAGTGTTGAGGGAATTCTTTATTTAGCAGTGTGATGGCATTTGAGGAAAAACTGTCCTTGTGTCTAGTTGTTCTGCTGTGCAGTGCCCTATAGCATCGTTTTGAGGGTAGGAGTTGAAACAGTTTATGTCCAGGATGTGAGGGATCTGTAGATACTTTCACAGCCCTCTTTTTGACTTGTGCAGTATACAGGTCCTCGATTGAAGGCAGGTGGGTAGTAGTTGTTTTTTCTGCAGTCCTAATTACTCTCTGAAGTCTGTGTCTGTCTTGTTGGGTTGCAGAACCAAACCAGACAGTTATGTATACTGTATATATTATACTGTGGTGACCAGAACTGGACAGAATATTTCCAGTGTCATGATTTATAATTTAGTGTTCTTTTATGAGCCCAGACCCTTTATTGCTGCTTCAATCAAATGTAATTAAATAAATCGCGGTTTCATCCTACTTATACAAATATGCAAATGGTATGGGAAGACACATCTCTTCTTCAATCCAACCCGAAAGTCATTCCTTCATTCCGTGGCACAATAAACAGCTCAGATTAGGCACACGACATAATTCCCATTATGTTAATGCTACTTTAAAATATATTGTGCAGAGGGCTGCAACAATCAAATTATCAATTATAATGTCTACTCCGAGTAGAAAAGTGTTGCAAAACAGAGGGCTGATTATGGTTCCACTACTTCCAATCTGCATACTCATTGTTTAGTACAGGGAAAACAAATTATCTTGTGTTGGCCTCAGTTCAAATTTAATTAAAGGAGTGCAAAGCAATTATAATAAAGTACAATGGTCTAGTAATGAAAGGAAAATAACTCATTAACCTATTAATCTTTATTTATGTTCCTCTCAAACAAGTATGTAATTTCTTTATCACCATATCCCATAAGTACTCGCAGGCTTTTCTAATGCTCGCAGAGTCTGACCATGTTAAACATCAGAATACAATTTTCCGATTTCACTTTCTACAAATGTTATTTCCTCCTCCTCTTCTTCTTCCTCCTCCTCCTCCTCCTCCTGCAATTCTTTTTATCCTATTGCTTCTTATCCTTCTTTTCTTTTTCCTCTTCCTGCAATCTTTTTTTTCCTACTGCTTCATCGCCTTCTCCTCCTCCCCTCCTTCTCCATCTCCACTTCCTCCTCCTCTATTTTCAACCTATTTCTCTGATGTGTACATTTCAACACTGTTCATTTGTCTTTCTCTGCTTTAAACACACACAGAGAGAGAGAGAGAGATTTTTGGCCTCTGCTTCTCCTTGATACTTGTCAGTTCTAAAAGGCAAATCACACACTGAACATTGGTATGCCTCAGTTATTGTGTAAGGGGAGAATTTGTTCCCCAAACATCTGCTATGTTAGATGGTGTTACACTAAGACGTAGCATGAAAGCATATTATTTTTAAGAGGACTTGACACAGCTATCCCTAGCTAATCTTTCTAAACTGAAGGAAGATGGTACAAAAGACCGTTTTTCCCCCTCAAGTAGTCTGTTTAAGATTCTTGGAACAAATTATCTGGAATTGCTTGATTTTTGCTTTGGGGAAAAACCACACACAGACCTCACTTTTATTGGAAAGCCAAAGAAATGGATGCACCACAGAAGGACTATTTGGAAAGAGACAACTCCATTTTTGAAACCTTTCGTTTTAAAATTTCTAAACTCCCTGTCTCTTTCTAGGCACAGACTTTGCAAAATACTTATACAGATTTAAAATCTATTTCCCCCCTCCAAAAAACTTGCAAGTGCATCATAAAAAATTGGTAGAGGTAATCAACAAAGCTTGAGGGTATGGCATAGTGAAATAATTGCAAAAATGCAAAGAGAATAGAACTCAGAGAAAGAACAATGGACCCAGATGTTAATTTTAAGAATATCTGACTCCATAGATGGATTGTATTTAATCTATATTCTTTCTGCTACGGAAGAGGAACATGTTTTACTAGACAAACTTGAGATGGATCTAAAAGTGGATTTTAAAATGACCAGCTATGTATGATAGGAAAAAAGTGTTGATGTCTTAATAATTCAAAGGATTTACAAATCAAGAGCGTGACCTGGATAACATTCCTATATTGGATTTACAAAAGATGCTTGTTAAAGCTTTGATTTTGTGTGTGTGTGTGAAAATAGACAAAAAAATGAAAAGAAATCAAGTTCTAGGATTAAAGGAAAGGATTAGGATCAAGATTGTTTAAAGTAAAAGAAAGGAATACAAAGTTAGTTTATTTGATCAAAGTTAAAATAAATATATTGTTAGCTCTGGGAACTCTTAATGGACTTTTGGTGATCAGGTTTGAACTGATAAGGTTTTTAAAGATTTGTTTATAGATAAGAGATGGGGTATGCAAAGAAGTGATCATTTGCATTTAAGAGAAGTTGATAAGTTTACTAAAATCATACATTCTTGTTGCAATGAAGAGAGAAATCATTTCGTTCTATATCTCTTTTCTTGTTCTTTACTACATTCTCATTTTTTTATTTTCTACTTTTTTCTTCTCTGTACCATCAATTTTTTTATTTTTATTTTTTTTAGTTTGTATTAGTGTTTTTTTAAAAGCTGTAGTTGTGCTTTTTCAAGAGGCAAGTGGACTTTCTAGTTTTTCTTTGAAGACATTTTGCTTCTCACCCAGAAAGTCCAGTTGCCTCTTGAAAAAAACACCTTTGGGACAACCATGACCTGGAGGACTGAGAATCTCCATAGACAAATAGCTTTAGTTGTAATTTTTAATAAAATGGCTAGTAATACTTTTTTTTAAATGCCTGACTGGAAAATGGTTATCTACAGTTCATCTTTGACATGAAATGTTACACCAATACAATAGAAAATAAGAAAATTCATTTAGAAACAAGTTATTGTAGCTTGTTTGCAAGCAAAAATCGAAACCATCCTTACCCCCAGTTATTATCAAAGCTTTACTGTTATCACTCAACACTCTCACGATATTTCCTTCAAATTTGCTTCTTTGACTGCTCATATGGTTGAAAGTGTCTTCTCCTTCACACCAACACATCAAACTTCTACCCTTCTAAGTTCAGGATGACAATCTGTTGTGGAGAATCACATTAGCATTCTAGCCCTTTCCTATGGTGACTGTCTCAATCATCTAATTTTGCATTTTTATTTTTTATTTTTTGCATTCTCACTCCTCTTTCACACTTACTGCTCAAGAATGGCTGTTGCAAAGTCTCACCCATTTGTGTTGGCCCAACACCACCTCATTTCATTTCAACAAAGACCAACCGGTTGGATTCGTCCCTAGAAACGACAAGGGGAAAATAACCAAGGTTTCCCTGCCAATCAGACAAGAAGGCCTAAAGCTAATGAATGAATATATTTAGTCATAATGGCAGTTGGCGGTAGGTGACATCCTTCTGTTCGTATTTACTCTAGCTTTCAAAGACCATGCTTGGTTATGAAAGCACATGAATAGCTTTCTGGAAATTTGGAATCGCAGTTTATTCCGTTCCTGATCATAGATACACAATACAAGCCATCATGATGCATGTGGGAACCCATCCTCCCATATTATCCACTCCCCCAAATATCCATTCTCCAGGTTTGGTTTCAAATTTTAAATAATTCAGAAGAGAAATAATCTGTGGCTGAGCTTGTGTTCTGTTAATAGATTTAAGATGGTTTGGTATATGCGTACACTAACATGATTTCTAATTTAAATTAAGTGTGGGGTCATCTCAGACATCATCTACATATCAATTAGATATATTTTTGGAATTCCAATATATCTCTGTTCGCCTTTGGGTCCTGTGGTATAGTTTAGAGAGAAACGAAACACTGCAGATAACGTAAATTACACGTTGGATATTGAAGAGTTAAGGAGGCTATCTTTTCTTTTAGCTAGAGAAAGTTGCTTCCAGCAGAAATTCTACTCTGTTTTCATGTACATTCTTAGAATTCTTCAATTGAATTACATGTAGCTAGTTCGGATCCCTTAAGCAGAACTGCATCAGTCTTTTTATCTGCTTTTCAAAATCAATCTTTGTAGCAGATTGGAGGGATAGATTAGCAGAACACGAGCCAACAGCGTTGCATACATTGGTCTTTTTAAAAAGCAACACACATGATCTTATGGATAACCGTTAAATTTAGCAAACATTTGACAAAGGCAGAACAAAATCTCTTAAATTTGCAAATTAGTTTTTCAGTTGCTCCAGAGCCCCAGATGCTTCATACCCTGGCACTATTTCTGAAGCTACGATAAACAGATTTATATGCCTAACTAATATGTTGACTTTAAAGAAAATGCCTGAATCTAAAAACAAGAGGCAGTTTTCTTGTTGAATATTAGTCGAGAAGATGCACAATCAACAAAGAAGATTCTTAAGAGAGCTAAAGTATCTTCTTAGAATGAAAAAAATGCAGGAATAATCTGTTAGTTAAATTTCAGACTTCATCTATATTTAAACAGTTTTTTTTATTTAATTAAACTGTTTTGACCTAGACTTTTTAGAACTAACAGAGGGAGCGTGCATAAGCGCACCAATGTGCCTACCGTCCTTGTCCTATTGTATCTTTTATTTCTTTTATTTTTCTTATATGTATCCATGTATTCATAACTATGTTTTTACTTATACCTATTATCTTGTAAGCAATTGACAAAAATAAATAAATAAAATAAAAAGCTTTATACATTAATAATTCAAATGCAGAGTGATTGAATCTGGATGGAAAGTAGCTAGAAATTACATCTGAACTATGACTAGCTGAAGCCACTGGAAAACAGCATAGAACTTCTCAGATTTTAAATAAATCTTACAATCTGCATCTTGGAAAGGCCATCCCATGCCCTCAATCCGCAATACCTTCTTATTGGCCACATTGACTGGAATTGATGATTATTGTCCAACTGATGGGTACAAGATGAAAAAAAAAAGAAAATTGTGAATGTATGGAATGTGTCCTGGACTCTTCCAGGAGAAAGTATGGCATAGAAACTATGTTCTTGATTGACAATAATAATTGAGAGATCCGGGAGTATCTACTCTTGATCTATGTTGAGGTTCACCCATGGACTACACCATCTCAAACTTTAGAACAAGGGTGTCCATCTATAAGCCTGTGGAGTTCAACTCCCATGAATTCCAGAATTCAAGGCCAGTTGGGGAATTCTGGGAGTTGAAGTCCACAAGTCTTAGCATTGCCATGGCTGGATACCCCTCCCTTAGAACATCAGTTTCAGAGGATTAGAGACTTTGAACTGGTGAGGGTGACTCAGTAACTGTACCCAACAGCCACATGCTCGCCCCATCTCTCCTTTGGAGGTATCCCTCCAAGATTATATTGACAAATGTTGAGAGTAAATTGCCAAACTTTAGCAATGTGTTGTTTGTGCAATCATTCTATTACACGAATTTGCGGTTTTTGAATCCACTTCACTACCCTTTGAAAAGTCAAAGCAGGTGCAATAACCCCCCTGCTGCTTACCTAGCCTTACTTCTTCACATATTTATTGAATTGATTTCTCCTTTCCACTCCAACAAGTGCTCATCCGGTGCCCTTTGTTTTATTCAAAGAAAGGCCCTTCCTCAAAATACGTTGAGCTAAAAATTCCAGGTGGGTGGACAAGTATGAGACTTAAGACCTTTGGAGAAAAATAACGTAAAATAAAACGTGCAGCACCCAATCATAAAATTCCACCCCTTTTTCTATATAGTTTATGGGATATTAATGCTCCTCCCTGAAAAGAAATTGGTTTAATGGACTGTGATATCTCTTTTCCTCCCAGCTCTGATGAATGAAGTCATAATACTGAGCAATACCAAGTTTGCATAGGCAAAGAAGGGAGGAACTGAAGCAATCCTCTGCAGAGTTAAGAGTAACAGAAGGCAGATCGAGAAAAACAAGGATTTATATTACCTCGTTTATGTTGATGGCCTTTTCAGTACCCGATTGGCACATGACTCTCATTGATGAGTGACACCCTGAAGAGCCAGCTGTTCATTTGTTTATCTACTTGGCTCCAGGTTCGATAGGGATTCAGGAGGGGGTGCAAAGAAAGAACATGACAAGGATTGCAAGCTCTCTGCTGCCAATATCAAGAGTGTGTTACATGGAGGAGGGAATTGTAGCTCCGTGGTTGATGGTGTAGTTGGGGTGCTACCTTCAGATCCTGGCATTTCCAGCCCTGCTTTCCTTCCTGAGATCAGGGTGATTCCAGGTCATGTCTAGTCTAACAAAGAGAAGGACCAGGGGTGATATGACAGCAGTCTTCCAGGACTTGTCACAACGAAGTGGGGGTCAACCTACTCTCCAAAGCATCCAAAACAATAGATACAAACTCAAGGTTAATCGCACCAAACTTGATTGCAGGAAATACAACTTCAGCATCAGGGTGGTCAACGTCTGGAATATCTACCTGACTCTGTGGTTTCTTCCCCAAATCCAAAAATCTTTAACCTTAGATTGTCTACTATTGACCTCACCCCTTTCCTAAGAGGTCTGTAGGGGGCGTGCATAAACGCACCAATGTGCCTACCGTCCCTGTCCTATTGTTTCTTTTATTTTTCTTATATGTAACCATTTCATATATTCATAACTATGTATATACTTATACCTATTATCTTGTAAGCAAGATAATAAGACAAGAAGTAGCTGATGGAAGTAGCAAGACAAGAAGTAGCAAGACAAGAAGTAGCAAGACAAGAAGACAAGACAAGAAGGGCAAGAAAAGAAGTAGCGGATGGAAGATCATTAAGCAGAGACCCAACCTAGAACTAAAGAGAAATTATCCTGACAGTGAGAACAATTAATCAGTAGAAAAGCTTCCCTCCAGAAGTTGTGGGTGCTCCATCACTGAAGGTATTTAAGAAGATACTGGGCAGCCATTTGTCTGGAATGGTACAGTGTCTCCTGCTTGAGCAGGGGGCTGGACTAGAAGACCTCCAAGGTCCCTTCCAACTCAATGAGTCTATGATTCTATATTTTTTGAATTGTAAGCCACCCAGAGTCATTGATTGAGATGGGTGGCTATAGAAATTGAATAAATAAATATGTACTATCTATATATTAGATGGAATGAGAGAGAGAGAGAGAGAGATGATCGTTGATCCACCTTGTTATTGTGATAGACTCGTTAGTTGAATTGATAGTGAATGATTGACTGACAGACTGATAGATCAATCAATAGAGATGGATGGATGGATTGATGGATGGATGGATGGATGGATGGATGGAAGGAGATGATAGATAGATAGATAGATAGATAGATAGATAGATAGATAGATAGATAGATAGATAGATAGATAGATAGATAGATAGATAGATAGATAGATAGATAGATAGATAGATAGAGTTTATAAAGTTTACAGAGTTTACATGACTGCTCATCTCAACCTTGTCACCTTGAGTACATAAAACACCGAAGACAATATTTCATAAAAGGCAATATTACACTGTAACTCAAACCTCTAAAAATTGTCTCACCGTCTAAACCCCGCAGACGCTGGGCTCAACTACCTGCCTGGCCCCTGGGCCTTAGAAAAAAGCTTTAAGGCCTTCCAGAAGGCTACCAAGACCAGGACCATCTGGATCCCTTGCCTTTCAAACCAAAGCCCGATTCTTGCAAAGACCCACTCCCAATTCACGGTGAATTTTGCAAGACAAGACAAATCATCGGAGGTGTTCGCTTTTGCTCCCTGTAGTAAGACAACCACAGTCTTTCTTATAGACTCTCAGAAGCCTCATCCTCCACACTCCTTTAGACCAGGGATGGACTGCTGGGGGTTCGCAGAGGTTTCGGGAGAGCCCCTAGCTAAGATTCTGTGCAGTTCAGAGAACCCTCAAATCCCACTCCTGGCTGGCCCCACCCAACCCATTCCGCCCCTCCCAGGAGTCCCCACTTGGCCCGATTTGGATGCAGGTAAGTTCAAGGTGTGCACGGACGCTTGGGGAAGGTGAAAAAGGGGCCACCCAGAAGTTTGGGAAGGTTGGAAATGGGCCTGTTTCCAGCTTCCATTTGCACCCTCCCGGAAGATTGAGAAAAGTCTTTGGAGCCCGAGAGGGCAAAAATACCCCCTCCGCTATGGTGTAGGAGCCCAACTAGACCACACCCACCATGGCCATGCCCACCCAGCAACCAGGCAGAGAACCTTTTGCTAAAATTTTAAAATTAAAGCACCCCTGCTTTAGACCTCTCTTATTTTTAAGCGACGCAGTTAATGTTCAGCCCAAACGCAACAGTTTGCGGTGGTGCCTTTTTCCTCCCTGGGACATAGGAAAGGTCAGAGAGGGTATTGACCCAAAAAAATGCGACTTTCTCCCCAGCTTGAAACCAGGGTCTTCCTCCTCTCTCCATTGTTTCCCCACCTAAAGTTGGCATCTCCTTTGCAAGAAGGCATGATGCCATCTTGACAGATGGCTGATGGAAGGGAAGCCAAGATCTAATGGTCTGTGAATGCCGACTGTGTGTTTTATTTATATTTAAATTTCTATCACTCATGCAACTTTCAAAGGGGTCTATAAGAAAGGGAAATAATAATACTACAACAGCATCCAAAGTGACACGAACCACAACAAAACAAAACAACAACAACAAAAAACCCCATTATTTTTCAAAGCCGGATATGTTACCGTCAGCTGTTTCTCAAAACCAAACCTCAAAGGTGGGTCAAGCAACTCAGCAAAAATCTTCTTTGAGAATGTATTTTCCCAGGCAGGAATATATAATATATATATCTATAAAAATATATAGGACATGAAGAATAAATTCGAAGGGCATGCAAAACTTCAAAGGAGCACTTGGTTCAATCGTGTTTTGAGCAAAACATCTTTCCAAGCCGCTCCTTGAATTAACACCAGTCTGCATTCTAAAAGTTCTGCATTTTGTGGGTCTCTCTCTCTCTCCCCCAAAATCTGACATAGGTAGCTTCCTACACCAAGGATCTCCAACCTTGGCAACTGGAGAACTTCAACTCCCAGAGTTCCAAAGCAAAGCTGGCTGGGGAAGTCTCAGGTTTAAAGTTGCCAAGGTTGGAGACCCCTGTACTACACCACTATACCTTGCCACCATTAATACCTGCAGTCCTCGACTTACTAAAGCAATTGAGCCCACAATGTCTATTGCTAAGTGAGGCATTTGTTAAGCCAACGTTAGCCCCATTTTGCATCCTTTCTTGCCACCGTTGTTAAGTGAATCGCTGCAGTTCTTAAGTTAGTCACACGGCTATTCAGCGAGTCTGGATTCCTTGTTGACTTTGCTGGTTGTAGAAGGTCGCAAAAGGGGATCAACGTGACCCAAGGGACACTGAAACCATCATAAACATGAGTTATTTGCCAAGCATCTGAATTTTGGTTCGGGATCATGGGAATGCTGCAACAGTAATAAGTGTGAAAAATGATCATAAGTCAGGGTTGCTGAGCAAATGGTTGTAATTCGAGGACTACCTTTATTTCATAACCCATGTGTCAACTCATAAAATATTTTTATGGTCTTTTTAGGGTTGCCAACAGAAAGGGAGGGGAGAGCAGTGCAGGGCAAATCAAAAGTGCATCCCATAAATGTTTCCAAAGATAGTAACTAGGTGACTGGATGTCATGCTCTTGTTAGAGTCAGACTCTGAGGGAGAGGAGGAAGAGCCGACAGAGAGTGGAGCTGTGGCTCCGGAGGTTGTGGAAGAGGCTGGGGAAGGGCAGAGGCCGGCTGGGGAGTCAGAGGAGGAACCAGGCCCATCCCCTCTTCATCCTAGGACATGCAGGGAGGAACAGAGAAGGAAACAATTTGGCTTATGAGAGAGGAAGTGGCCATGATCCCCCTAATTGGTTGCAGCTAGGGACTATAATATATAAGAGAGATGGTTAAAATATAGCATTGCCAAAAGCAAAGCAGTGTTTTATTTTGGGCTGAAGTCATCTTGGTTGGTGTCCTTCCAACAGACTGTGCCTTGTTATTTCCTTGAAGTTGGTAATTATTTATTCTGGTCCTTTGTGGAAATTCCTTCATTGTAATTTGTTTTAGTTTTTTATTTCACCTCTATCTGCTCATTAAGTTCGGACTGAATTGCTTTCTTTTGAAGACTATTTTTGATTAAGTTTTATCTCCAACTGAGAATTATTACACAGTGGGGCCAAGTTGGAGACATTAAAGGACATTTATTTACATTTTGGATTTTGTTACGTTTGTGTTACATTCTGGTCATCATACTGAATTTTCTTTCTCGCAAAATTCTAATTGGAGAGTATGACTGATGACTCTTGGCTATGAATGTGTCCCATTGGAGAATGCGATACACCCAGGGGGTGGGAGAAAATCAGGGTCAAGGGTGACAATGAATGATGTAGCTACTCCCAGGCAATGACAGACAGTTTAACTCCCAATAAATCCTTTTTAAATTTTGGGAGTTTGGCTCGAGACTGATGATTTAAATGGGGGTAACTGTGGAATCCTGACACCATGTTAATCCATTGCATTGACAATTCATAGCATGTCCTTCTTTAAGCGAGTCATACTAACAGGCCCGGGCACAGCACGGAGACGGCATTGGTCTCATTGGTGGATGATCTCTGGAGGGCCTGTGACAGAGGTTATTCCTCTGTCCTGGTCCTATTAGACCTCTCGGCGGCTTTCGATACTGTCGACCACAGTATCTTATTGCAGCAGCTGGAGGGGTTGGGAGTGGGGGGCACTGTTATGCAGTGGTTCTCCTTCTTCTCTGGCCGTTCGCAATTTGTGTTGGCGGGGGGGGGCAGAGATCAGCCCCGAGGCCCCTGGTTTGCGGGGTGCCTCAGGGGTCAGTGCTCTCACCCCTTCTGTTCAACATTTATATGAAGCCGCTGGGTGAGATCATCCGTGGCTTTGGGGGTAGAGTTCCATCAGTACGCTGATGATACTCAGCTGTACATCTCTACCCTGGGCCACCCCGATGAAGCCGTCGAAGTGATGACCTGGTGCCTGGAGGCCATGCGGTGTTGGATGGGGCGGAACAGGCTTCAGCTCAACCCATCTAAGACTGAGTGGCTGTGCTTCCTGGCACCCCGGTACAGCCTAGCTGGTCCCATCCCCACCCCTCTGTGGGGGGGGGGGAAATTCTTGCCCCCACAGAGAGGGCTCGCAATCTGGGTGTCCTCCTGGATGTGCGGCTGTCATTGGAAGATCATGTGGTGGCCATCGCCAGGGGGGCTTTTGGCCAGGTCCGTAGGATCTACCAGTTGTGGCCCTTTCTGGATCAGGATGCGCTTCGCATGGTCACTTCCACCCTTGTAACCTCCCGCCTAGACTATGCCAATGCTCTCTACATGGGTCTGCCTTTGAAGAGCATCCGGAGGCTCCAGCTGGTGCAGAGTGCGGCCGCGTGGGTGGTGTTGTTACGCCACTTCTAGCACGAGCTGCATTGGCTCCCGGTGGCCCTCCGGGTGTGCTTTAAGGTCTTAGTTATCATCTTTAAAGCACTCCACGGCTCGGGACCAGGATATTTGCGAGACCGCCTCCTGCCATTATCGGCCTCCCACCAACCAATACGCTCCCCTAGAGTCGGCCTCCTCGGGGTGCCGCCGGCTGGACGGCTGGTGACTCCGAGGATGCGGGCCTTCTCATTGGGGGCACCCTCCCTCTGGAACGAATTGCCCCCGGAGATGAGGACCATCTCTGATCTCCTGACCTTCCGCCGTGCGTTGAAAACCCATTTATTTCAGCAAGCCGGTCTGGCCTAGGGGTTTTTAGAGCTTTTAATTCGGTTTTAACTTTCTTAATCCCTTATTTTTAATCTTTTGATATAGCCAACGTATTGAATTCTTTTAACTTTTAAATATTGTATATGTATTTCTATATGTGTATTTTATCTTGGCTGTTCACCGCCCCGAGTCCCTTTGGGAGAGGGGGGCGGTATATAAATTTAAATAAATAAATAAATAACAGTCCACATTTTGCATTTCCTATAGGGAACGTACCAACTTTGGTTGAGAGAGGGAGAGAATCCCAAGCTGCTGGGTAGAAAATATGAAATTTAATTCCTCTGATGTCTCTTGTAAAAATTGCCCTTTTCACAGCAAAATCACTTTTCTGTTCTTGCAGCAAATTCCAAGTTGCTAGGTCTCCCATTTATTATAATTTCAGATTTTATTATTATCATAATTTCAGACTTCAAGAGCACCCGATAAAACAGCTCAGCTATATTTGGGGAAGAAGAGAACAAAAGGATGATCTCTCACAGCCCGTAAATTTCATTTCAGAGTAAACTTCATTTCATTACTTTGGATGTGTGTAACATTGTTTCAGGTGGTCAAGCCCTGAATAGCAAATCTTTTTACTTTCTCTGTACATTTATTCCTAATTTTCCAGTCAGTGCCATTTCGTATGTGTAGCGAGCATAGGCTTAATATTTATGCCTTTAAAAAAAAAAAGAGATTCTTTACAATTTCAGGGCAAATTAAGACATTGCTCCCAAGTGCTGAAAATGATGCTAGCATTAAAAATACATCTGCATTTTCTTCTATTGCACTCACAAATAGCTCAGACAGATCCATCAAACAATGGAAAAATATCTTGCAATCTCTAGAGAATTTGTTTACTTATTTAGTTACTTACTAACTCACTTACTTATGTACTTACTTACTTACCTACCTACTTACTTGAAACCTATCTCATAGAATGACACTAGGCAGCTGTCGTTCTCTCAAGTCGATCAGACAGGAAGCATGACAGCTATCGGTCAGAAATGGTGTAGGGTCTCCTGCTTGGGTGGGGGGTTGGACTAGATCAGTAGTCGCCCACTGGTGGGCCGCGGCCCACCTGTGGGCCGTGATAAAATTTTGGTGGGCAGCAGAAAAATCTCACCCCCAGAGCAGCCCCCAGAGGCAATTAATCCAGGCTGGGCAGAAACACAAGGCTGCTCAGCCCACATGGCCCGCGGGAACCTTCCTCGCCCACTCACTCCTTACCCGGCAAACTTGTCTGCTAAGTTGCTATTTTTCCTTTTTCCGACCATCATCGGTTCTGCTGTGCCAGGAGATTTAGATTAGCTAGAAGCAGGAAATGGTTGGATTTCTTGCTTTCTAGCTAAGCACAGCTGAACCTCCCTTAGGACTGAAGGTTTGTTAGCAAGCAAATTCAGTGCAGACTCACAGTAAGCAAATTTGAGAGACTGAGCTACCTGATGGTAGATAGATAGATCACTGAATGATTCTGTGAGCAACTCAATCTGCCTGCTTTGCCTGATTTTGGATAAAAGTTGCTTTTTTAAAATAAAAAATTCAATATTTACATACGTGGTGTGTTGTGAGTTAATTTTGTGAGTTTGCTTGCTAGCAAATTTTATGAGTTTGCTTGCAAGCAAATTTTATGTGGCAGACTGAGCTAGCCAATGGCAGATAGATAGATTTCTGAATGAATCTGTGATTCTGTGAGCAACTCAATCTGCCTGCCTGCTTTGCCTGATTTTGGATAAAAGTAGCTCTTTTTTTAATAAAAAATTCAATATTTATATAAATATTTATAATACATACAAGCCATGCCCAGCCACACACATGACCACCAAGCCACACCCACAAATTAGGCCACTCCCACAGAACTGGTTAGTGGTCCCTGGGATCTAAAATTATGAGTTTGGTAGTCCCTGAGGTCCAAAAGGTTGGCGACCTCTGGACTAGATGACCTACAAGTTCCCTTCCAACTCTTGTTATTCTGTTAATATGATAAAATGAGCTAATTCTACTTCATTGAAGGGCTACTCTTAACAGAATTTTGCAAGTCTGAAAGTACAACTCTCCCACCATCACGTTTTACAGTCTGATAAGTTAAGGCAAATCCTTTCTAAGTTTCTTTCTCTGACCATTAAAACATCTGGGGGCTCCTCCTGCCCCTTTTATCCAAATGTTCCCTAGGCAGCATCTCTTCCTCTTATTTCCCAAGGCCCCACGTTCCCCCATATCATCACATCCACTCACAACAATCCCTAACAAGATGAATAAAAACAAAAGTTCCCTAAAAAAGAACAGCAATTTTATTGTACTAAAAGTGCTGAATGCTCAGCTGCTGGTCTTCTCTTGCCTCTTGCCTCTGCCATAAGCAACCAGATCTTTTCCTCACACTAGAGAGAAATCCTAAAATACAAAAAACAAGAACAAAACAGGAGAACAATGGCCATCTTTCTTTGTGTCCTCTGCAGAAAAATCCAGAATTGTTTTGAAGTCTTCAAAGACTTAAAGTTCAAAGCTAGCCCCCTCCTATAGGTAGGATTGTTATCCAGAACAGATCTCCCTTTTCCCAGTAGGGAAGACCAACTTTCACCTGCATTTAAAAAAAATTAAAATTGCAGGCAGTGTTGAATGTTGAACCTGGAGTTAGAGATCCAAAATTGGCAGTCCAGCTCTACGCAAATTTGGAACAGATGTGTTCTGCACCAACTGAAGCTTCCCCCACCTGAAGTTTCTAACTGCTCCTCAAGGGTAGCCCCATGTAGAGTTCATTGCAGTAATCCAGTTACTTCTGATGAGTATTGAGGTAGTATCTCTAAGCAATCTCATCTGTTGAGATATTGAAGTGATCCAGAAATAAAGACATAAACAAAGAAGTTTAGGTTTTCCACAATCCTTGAGACTGTCAGAAGAGATCTTAATGAGATTGAAGATCTCTAGGCCAATACTGATGTGGTCGCATCTCCTTCTTAAATCTGATGTATTGTCGACATCATTGATGGTTGTGATGGATCAGGATCATCCAAAAACAAGCTCAAGCAAGAGACTGTCCAATCTCTTCTTAAAAGCCTCCAAAGATGAAGCAATTTCTGAAAGCAAGTTGTTCCACTGGTTAATTGTCCTCACTGTTAGGAAGTTTCTCCTTAATTCCAGGTTGCTTCTCTCCTTGGTTAGTTTCCATGCATTGTTTCTTGTCTTGCCTTCTAGTGCTTTGGAAAATAGGTTGACCTCTTCATCTTTGTGGCGGCCTCTCAAATATTGGATAACACTGCTGTCATATCTCCCCTAGTCCTTCTTTTCACTAGACCTACCCAATTCATGCAATCATTCTTCATATGTTTTAGCCTCCAGTCCCTCTTCTCTGCACTTTTTCCAGAGTCTCAACCTCTTTTTTATATGAATATGTATGAAGTCTCATGCTTTTAATTTAGGCAAAATAAATGCCGGTGTCTGTCACATCTCAGACTTCTAAAGGCTTCTGAAACAAATCTGTCACATTTTGCTAACTAAATATCCGCAATATTTAGCATGAAACATCACAAATTGCAAAAGCAAACAGTAGTTACAATTCAGGTACTCTATATTAGCTGTAAAGAACTATGTCTCATTCAGTGTTTTGATTTTCCAACTCCATCGCAGAAGAGGAATAAAATGTGCACTGTTGTAGATTAATGCACTGAATACATTTCCACAGACCTTGATGTGATTCATAAAAGGTCCATTTCAAAAATGTAGTGTATTATCAGTGAACAGTTGCAGTAAATAATCTTGTTACAGAAACCTAAGCAATTTTTACAAGGCGTATTTCTGGCTGACTGAACAATTTATTCTCCAGATGTCACATTGTATTTTTCCACTATAAGATGAAACAGGCTGTTGGGGGAAGGAAGGAAAGAAAAGAAAGAAAGGAAGGAAGGAAGGAAGGAAGGAAGGAAGGAAGGAAGGAAGGAAGGAAGGAAGGAAGGAAGGAAGGAAGGAAGGAAGGAAGGAAGGAAGGAGATGAGAGAGAAGGAGGGAGGGAGGGAGAAAGGAAGAGATGGGAAGAAGAGAGGGAGGGAGGGAAAAAAGAAAGAAAGAAAGAAAGAAGAAAGAAAGAAAGAAAGAAAGAAAGAAAGAAAGAAAGAAAGAAAGAAAGAAAGAAAGAAAGAAAGAAAGGCCGAACTATTTGTTTAGAAAGATCGGGAAAAAGAGAGAAATATTTCCTTAAAGAGCTTATTATAATGGTAAAACTACTTGTTATTTTGAAACACCTAGCATTTTTTAATGAATTCTAAGCAACGGGGAATGAGTTCAGTGCCAGCTTTTTCTGAAAAATACCTGGATTCGTTTATCTTTGATACAGAAAAATATTGCTTATCTCTACATCGCTGATGTTTACATTACAGAAAGCAACCTATACCTGGCCAGGTGAGACCTTCATGTCTCCATTTGTGGAAGTACCTTTGACACTGAAGCGCTGCCAATCCCATCCAGGACAAATATTTGCATCCCAGCTATAGTTACTTCTGAGTAAAATACCTGTTAGCAAATCAAGAAGGGACGTTTTGTAACCGAAATGGCAGCTGGGCCTTCGTGTTCATTTTTGCTTCTTTAAATATATTTGCTTATGATTAGTCAAACGTCATTAACTCAGCTGGAATGGTGCCATTAAGGCATTTATAGGAGCCCATTAAAACCTGTTGTTTTAATAAGTTCTATACTATCCTATCAAACCTTAAAGAGAAAACGGTACTTTGTTTATTAATTTAGCACCGAGGTCTCCAAACTTGGCAACTTGTGGACTCCAACTCTGGCTGGAGAATTCTGGGAGTTGAAATCCACAAGTCTTAAAGTTGCCAAGTTTGGAGACCTCTGATCTAGCATACGGCACATCATACATGGAATAGCAATATATACTAACGTTTTATCTAGATTAGTAGAACACAGTAAAATACAAATGTTCAAAAGATCTATGTTCAAATCTAAGCCATCGAACCATGGAAGGGAAGCATCTTTTATATTTTTAAAAAAATCAGATACTGGACTGGTATATGCCCTCGGCGTACAGCTGGTCACGATGTGCAGTATTCCAGAATTTGAGGGGCTGCTACAAAGAAGAGGGGCTCCACTTATTTTCCAAAGCACCAGAAGACAAGAGAAGAAACAATGGAAGGAAACTAATCAAGGAGAAAAGTAACCTGGAATTGAGGAGAAACTTCCTATCAGAGAGGACAATTAACCAGTGGAATGGCTTCCCTTCATAAATTGTGGGTGCTCCATCACTGGTGGCTTTTAAGAAGACACTGGACAACAAATTGTCTGAAATGGTATAGGGACTCCTGCTTGAGCAGGAGGTTGGACTAGAAGACCTCCAAGGTCCCTTCCAGCTCTGTTCTGATTGATGGATTGATGTGATCTACAGTTTGACATGGCACCCTGCAGTCAAACGGAGGGGAGGATGCTATGATCCATTTATACAGAGAGTTCCAACAGCAGGGGTGGGATTCAAATTTTTTAACAACCAGTTCTGTGGGCGTGGCTTAGTTGGTGGGCGTGGCTTGGTGGTCATGTGACTGGCTGGGCATGGCCAACTCAACATTACTCACATCGAGGCACGCATCTCCTCGCCTGGCCTCTCGTGACTGTGGGGATGCTGCAACAGTCGTAAGTGTGAAAAATGGTCATAAGTCACTTTTTTCAGTGTCATTGTCACTTTGAATGGTCACTCCACACAAGCAAAATACCAGCAAAGGAGGGGAAAAAAACTCCAGAGGAGTTCCTGAGACAGGAAGTCTAGTTCTGCCAAGAATGTAATAATGGTTTAACGGAGAAGCAGTTTCTGTAAGCAACACCAGAATGTTTCCTTCCTGCCTTCCTTACAGGATTAGTTCAGTAATTTCTTCTAACAACCGGTTCTCCGAACTGCTAATGTTAACAACCAGTTCTAGAGAATAGGTGCGAACCGGTAGAATCCCACCCCTGTCCAGCAGTGTGAATCAGGGTTGTCCATTGCTGATGTTGTGGTTCAAAGCCCCTTTGCTGATAGAATAGAATTGAATCACATAGTTGGAAGCGACCTTGGGGATCTTCTAGTCCAACCCTCTGCTTAGGTGGGAAACCCTGTTGTAAACCTCCCAGAGAGTGTTGTAAACTGGTATATAAATCTAATTGCAAGTGCTATTTCTCTTAAATCCCATGAGAAAATCCACAAGGGGATGCCTTTTCAGACTGAATGATGTGGGCTGCCAAACCAAAGAATTCTAGAACAGAATAACAGAGTTGGAAGGGACTTTGGAGATCTTCTAGTCCAACCCTCTGCTCCAGCAGGAAACCCAATACCATTTCAGACAAATGATGGTCCAATTTCTTCTTAAAAACCTCCAGTGATGGAGCATTCACAACTTCTGGAAGCATCTTTTCTATATCATGGCAACCAAAACTAGATGCAGTATATTGCAGTATAATGCCCTACCAAGGCATTATAAAGTGGTTCTCATTATCCGATTGAAGAGGTGCATTGTTTAAAAAGAGAAAAATGTGGGTTCAGGAGACGTAGCTGGCGGATGACTTGCTCAAAGGTATTCTCTGCTAACTCAGTGTGTGAATACGACTAGTAGCAACTCTTATGTCATTTCCTTAATGCTACAAAATCCTCCGTGCAACTAAGAGGGCTGAGTCCATCCATTACAGTCCATTTCCATTGTGTTCTGTTTCTTCCTCCTCTCCAGCTCTCTAGTCAATGCCATTAATCAAAATCCTATAGCAGAAAATGCATGCATATAAGTCCAGCACATTTATTGCCATGGCAACTGTTCAGTCTCTTGTTCGTGTGTCAAGCCACATCAGTGGAGATAAATTCTTTTGTTTTCACCCTTTCTGTTTTGCTTTTAATCCGGGGCGAAAAAACCTAGTTTTGGCTTCCCTGCTTTTTAAACACTAATATAATAATATTTTTTTAAAAAAAACACACACAAAAAAAAACCCCAAGATCATAAAAAATAAATTCCGCCCAGCATCTTTGTTTCCTCAAAGCATCGTTCAAATGGTTATAAAATTACAGCTGAATATTTAAGGTTAGACTGTAATAACAATTAAGGTATCAGAATGGCCTAACAGTGATGATATTGTTTTAATCCTTGAGATGGCTTGGGAATTTAATTCCTTGTGGATAGAAAAGCTTACCAAGATGAATATAAATCATTATGATACCGGAACATATCGTTTGTGAATTAGATTTCAGCATTTCAAAGAGAATGCCTCTAAGCCACAAATGAAGTTAATGTAATTCATTCTCAAGCTATGATATTCATGGTTATAATTTTTCTCCCTTCCATAATATTCAAGTTAATCTTTAATACACAGATTCTCTAAACTTGTGGCTATGAGGATGATTTTAACGCTGCTTTGTGACTATGAAAGAAAGGAAAGCCCAGTTCTATTTATCTGGTTATGAGTCAAAGAGAATTGTGCCCAATTCTCAATAGACCTAGATCAGAACCCAAGGGATCAAAGCCTAAATAATAATTTTAAAAACGCCTGTAGGAGAATGAATGAAGGTGCCAGCGCAACTAAAAATATGTTGAGACTCTAGAAAGAGTGCAGAGAAGATCAATAAATTTGATAAGGGGTCTGGAGGCTACACCATATGATGAACAATTGAGGCAACTAAATAATGTCTAGTCCCATGATGGCAAATCTATGGCACACATGCCACAGATGGCATGCAGAGATAATTTTGCTGGCACACAAGCCCCAACCAAACTTATCTGCACTGGTAAGTTGCACTGGGCATGTGTGGGCCTCCCAGCTGATTTTCGGCCTGTTTGAGGCTGTTTTCGCCCTCCCAGATGCTCAAGGGAAACCTCTGTAGCCTCAGGAGGCTGAAAAACGGGCCTTCTGGAAATACCAGAAGTGCTGAAACAGGCCCATTTTTCGGCCTCCTGAGTCTCCAGAGGCTTCCCTCGAGACTCCAGGAGGGCGAAAACGGCCTCTCCCAGGCTCCAGAGGCCCTCCAGAGACTGAAAACGGGCACTTCTGGTATTTCCGGAAGGCCCATTTTTCGGCCTCCCGAGGCTGCAGAGGCTTCCCTTGAGCCTCTGGGAGGGCAAAACCAGCCTCAAATGGGCCAAAAATCAGCTGGGAGGTGCATGCATGCACAATGCAATTAAGGGGCGGGGGGTGTTGCATGTGTATGCACGAGGGGATGAGGCACATTGCATTGTGGGTGCGTGTGCTTTTGGCACATCACAACAGAAAGGTTCGCCATCACTGGTCTAACAAAGAGAAGAACTATGGGTGCTATGATAGTTTCTGTACTTGAAGGGCTGTCACAGAGAAGAGGGAGTCAACCTCTTCTCCAAAGAACTTGAGGGCAGGACAAGAAGCAATGGATGGAAACTAATCAAGGAGAGAAGCAACCTAGAACTTTCCCGACAGTGAAAACAATTAATTAGTGGAATAGCTTGCCTCTGGAAGTTATGGGTGCTCCATCACTGGAGGTTTTCAGGAAGAGACTGGACAGCCAATTGTCCAGAATGATATTGGGCCTCCTGTTTGAGCAGGGAGTTGGACTAGGAGACCTCCAAGGTCCCTTGCAACTCTGTGTTCAGTGCTAGCTCCAGATTCCAGGTAATGGTGGCATCTCCAGATGTTGAGCAGACCCAACTCTTTCTTGGAAGAGTAACTATTAATGACTAGCTTTCCTCTCTTACTCTGAGATCAATGCTCCTGGGGACTCAAAGATATATGGAGGGACTCTTAGAAACAAGAAAAACCCAGCAGAAGAAACAAATGCAATTGTCAATTCAGAAACAAAAGCAAGAGAATTTCAAAGCTGATTTTTCATTATTGGCTACTCTCTAAGACTAAGTCCATGTCAGTTGTGACGTGTGGTACTTTAACAAAAAGAGTGACTTATTAATAATATTTAGTTGGACATGAAGCTGACACATTAAAATAGATGGCTACTAGAAGTTTTTAAAAAGGCATTTATTTTTCTCCAATTCACTGTTCAACTTTTCATATTATAACTCAGAATTAATCACAGGTTTAATTCTTTGTTTAATAATGTGTTTAATGTAAATTAAACTGTAAAAGATCCACAAGTCAGGAATTGAAAAGACTATTAAATCTTTCCTTTGTTCCCTTAACTGCTTTAGGCTGCCAACCTCAAAATAATTTTTCTGAAATAGACTCATTGACTTCAATTAGTCTAATAACCCTTAGTTAATTTTGATCTACTATATATAATATTTTGCATATCTCTTTTGTAATTAGTTTTTTTAAAAAAATCAAGCCAATACATATAATTTAAGCATGGTGGAAAATAGTGATAGAATTTCTAGAGAAATACTTCAAGGGTGGGAATGAATGGGAAAACTATGATTGAGATTGAAAGACAACATTGTTCAGTTCAAGATGGTGATTTGGGAAGTTTCAGTATTGTAGATGAGATTTGTAGACATGTTTAACAGATTAACAGAGTTGGAAGGGATCTTGTAGGTCATCTAGTCCTACCCCTGCCCTAGCAGACCCTACACCTTTTCTGATAGTCTCTTCTTGAAAGCCTCCAGTGATGAAGCTCCCACAACTTCTGAAAGCAACTTCTGTTCCATGGGTTGATTGTTCTCACTGTTAGAAAATTTCTCCTTATTTCCAGGTTGAATCTCTCCTTGTTCAGTTTCCATCCATTATTCCTTGTCTGGCCAACAGGTGCTTTGGAAAACAGCTTGACCCCCTGTTCTCTGTGGCAGCCCCTCAACTTTTAGAACACAGAATACAGAAAATTTGGAGAAGAAGGAAAATTTGGAGTTTTAAAGAAAAGGCCTCTTGAGAGGAGAGGAAGGATACATGGAAAGCATTAAATAAGAGCAATTTGACAATCTACACATCATTAAACATGCACACACACCTGTGATGGGATTCAATTTTTTTTTACTATCAGTTCTGTGGGCGTGGCTTGGTGTGCGTGGCAGGGGAAAGATACTGTAAAAGCCCCAGAGGTAGTATTTGCTGGTTCTCCAAACTACTCAAAATTTCTGC
Organism: Bungarus multicinctus; assembly: GCA_023653725.1. Taxonomy (NCBI): domain Eukaryota; kingdom Metazoa; phylum Chordata; class Lepidosauria; order Squamata; family Elapidae; genus Bungarus; species Bungarus multicinctus. Next base: position 5,351,224 of record CM042839.1, on the reverse strand, counting down.
TATCGGTTCTCCAGAACTGGTCAGAACCTGCTGAATACCACCTCTGACATACACACATATGTGAGTGTATGCAGAGAGAGAGAGAGAGAATGATAGAGACAGAGAGAGAGAGAGAGAGAGACAGAGAGAGAGAGAGAGACTATATAACTTGAACTAATTCATCTGGAAAAGGTATTGCAAGAAAGGTACTTAGTTTCATAGCTCTTGCCTGGGGGGGATACAATCACATTCTTAATTACTTACACCAGCTACAAATTAAGAATAAGCAAATAAGTTCTCGTCATCAGAGTTTCCTAACCCACAAGAAGGGGGATTATTTTGTGTGTCGATGTGTAGTGTGCTAGAGCACGCAAGTGTATGCCTACATATGAAAGTGCGGGCCGATCCGAATCAATGATTCTATTCAAATCACATCAATTGGCCAATTCAAATGGATCGAGATGGAGAGACTCCTGCGCTATTCCATACATTTTGATAGAGGTTTGTATTTTGGTCTACTCAAAAGTAAGCTGACTTCATCTTTTCCTTGCTTGATAGACCTGGGAAAGTCGTAACAGCAACCACTGATCCCAAAGTTACTTTTCCATCACTTTTGTAATAGCAAATATCACTAAATGAGGATTACCTGTAAACTCAATTTTAAAAAATCAGATTGGACCACAAATAGCGAAACAAAATAACAATGGGGGGTTGAGGAAACAATTTATTTTTTCACATTGAAGGTCTTCTTATAGCTTGTAAGCTACCAGTTAGGACCTGGGCATGGCTAGTCTAGTGAAGAGAAGGACCAGGGGAAGACATGACAGGAGTGTTCCAATATTTGAGGGGCTGCCACAGAGAGGAAGGGGTCATTTTCCAAAGCACCAAAAGCCAGACAAGGAATAATGGATGGAAACTGGTCAAGAAGAGATTCAACCTGGAAATAAGGAAAATTTTTCTGACAGGGAGAGCAATCAGATAGAAGTTGCTTTCAGAAGTTGTGGGAACTTCATCACTGGAGGCTTTCAAGAAGAGACTGGACTACCATTAGTCAGAAATGATGTAGGGTCTGCTGCTTGGGCAGGAGGTTGGACTAGATGATCTACCAGGTCCCTTCCAACTCTGTTAATCTATTAAAGATAGAAGATATTGTAAGATGTATGAATCTGAAAAGGACTTTCTAAGAAAAAGTCCCACTGAATTAAAATAGAGCTAGTAGAACTTATGCAAGGAACAGAGACTGAAATCTTTGCCAAGTGAGCTGTGATGATAGATTTATTTTCCCAGAGTTCATTAAAAGTCTTCCACCACCAGTGAAAACTGTAACCTCATTAAACATCTTGGGAAGAAAACATACTGGGTTTTTTTTTTTTTACATCATTAGAAGGTATGTTTTTGACAAGCCATCATTTATAATGGCACAGTTGCAAACAAGCTTCATTACTGGCTCTGTTTAGCGCTCAGCAAAACTGAAAACCAATAATAACACAGACGTACATTTCAAATTAGCAGGCACGCTGAAAAGGATTAGCACTCAATTAATATACAAGTAATTATTGAGGTATCAAAAGGAACGGATTCTGAACTGCTTATCGTGGGCAGCAGGCAAGGAAAACTGGAAAAAATTAAAACAGCAAGATAGGAGGGAATCTCATAGCTGCTTTGCAAGTACAAGGTATAGTACAGCTAATATAGGATCCAAATCGGAGAGGAAAGATTATGAAGATTACTCATAGAGCTAATTAAAGTGATTATCTTTGCCTATAATTACAGCAAAGTGAGAGGTTGTGGAGTATAACTCCTCCAGGAAGTCTCATAAACCTGGCCTTTTCTTCCACTGAGCTTAAAGATCTGTCTGTCTGTCTGTCTGTCTGTCTGTTTATCTATCTATCTATCTATCTATCTATCTATCTATCTATCTATCTATCTATCTATCTATCTATCATCTATCTATTTATGTATTTATCACCCACCTATCATCCGTGTATCTCATTCATTCACCTATCTATCTATCTATCTATCTATCTATCTATCTATCTATCTATCTATCTATCTATCTATCTATCATATATCTATTTATCTATCTATTATCCATCTATCTATCCATCCGTCATCTATCATCTGTCTATCATCTATTTATCTATCTACTATCCATCTATCATTTATCTATCTATCTATCTATCTATCTATCTATCTATCTATCTATCTATCTATCATGTATCTATTTATCTATCTAGTATACATCTATCTATCCATTCATCTATCTATCATCTGTCTATCTATCTATCTATCTATCTATCTATCTATCTATCTATCTATCTATCTATCTATCTGTCATCTATTTATTTTCTACTATCCATCTATCATTTATCCATCCATCCATCATCTATCATCCGTCTGTCTAACTATCTGTCTATCTATCTATCTATCTATCTATCTATCTATCTATCTATCTATCATCTATTTATCTACAGTATCTACTATCCATCTATCACCTATCCATCTATATCTCTATCATGTATTTATCTATCCATCCATCCATTATCTATCTATCATCTGTCTATCTATCATCTATCATCCATCTATTTATCTATTTACTATCCATCTATCAACTATTTATCTATCCATCCATCTATCTATTATCTGTCTGTCTGTCTGTCTATGAATTTTGATACGATTGTGGGGATGCTGCAACAGTCACAAGTGCAAGGACTATAGTAGTAAAAAGTCAGTTGGTTGATTGAAGATAAATTTCATAATTCAAGAATGCATCATGGTTCCAATCTGGAAATATTTATTTAACTGAATGCCGTGTATTCAACACAATAAATCTACTTCCAATAAATGATTTCTTTTCTTCTCCGATGTACAGTTCCCATTTTCTCAGCTAACTTTTATCATGTGTTCATTGAGCAATGATGTTAATTCTGTATATGCTCAGATCTGGCTGGTAAACAAACATAAATTTAATAAAGATTGTCTCATGCATGCATATACCTGCATATAGAGTAATGATTTCCCTACAGCTTTTGTGGTAGAACATGGAGAGTTGAAGGGAGATTATTCTATTATAAATGTCTTTGTATAATGCAGATCAATATTAGTTTCAGGAACAAGATGAGAACAGAATCCATTTTAGTCATTTTTTTAACTGCCTGTTATTAGCTCAGTAACTATGAAACAGAAAGAGATGAAGGTGTGTTGTGCTTTATATTGAAAAGGAGAACATATGCTTGGTTACATAATGATAATAAACTACCCTTAGTAACCATGGTAGGAAGAAAAACAATAGAAGTAGCAGAAGATATGTTTTATGAAACATAAACTGGAAGGGGGGGAGATGAGAGGAAGGAAGGAAGACTGAGATAAGGGAGGGAGGGAGGGAAGGAGGGATTGAGAGAGGTAAAGTAGGAGGAGGAGGGAGGGAGATGAGAAGGAGGAAGGCAGGCAGGCAGGCAAGCAGGCAGGAAGGAAGGGAGCAAGGGAGGAAGGAAGATTGAGATAAGGGAGGGACGGAAGGACGGAGAGAGGGAAGAGAAGGAGGAGGGGGAGGGAGATGAGAGTGAGCGAGGAAGACTGAGATAAGGGAGGGAGGGAAGGACGGAAGGATTGAGAGAGGTAAAGGAGGAGGGGGAGGGAGAGAGATGAGAAGGAGGCAGGCAGGCAGGCAGGGAGAGAGGGAGGGAGGGAGGGAGGAAGGAAGGAAGGAAGATTGAGATAAGGGAGGGACAGAGGGAGGGAGGAGGGAGAGAGATAGGAGGGAATGAAGGGAGTCAGGAGCTGATAATGAGGAGGAAGGAAGGAGGATTGAGAGAGGTAAGGAGGAGGGGGAGGGAGAGATGAGAAGGAGGAAGGCAGGCAGGCAGGCAGGCAGGCAGGAAGGAAGGAAGGAAGGAAGGAAGGAAGGAAGGAAGGAAGGAAGGAAAATTGAGATAAGGGAGGGAGGGAGGAAAGGAGGGAAGAGAAGGGAAGGAGGAGGAGGGAGATGGGAGGGAGGGAGGAAGTTCTTAAGAAGTCCTCTTTTTCCCTTGGAATGAGAGCTTGAGATAGCTAATGCCGCACTTCGTTCATTATATATGCAATACATAGATATAATATTTAAATTGTGATTGCATTCCCTTAAAAAGAGCTATGTGTTGAATAAAACATGCAGGCATCCTGCATATTCAGATACAAATTCCAGTTTTTATTTTTATTTTTAAAATTTAAAACAGAAATATCTTCCCAAAATAGATAATGCCTATAGAAGCATAGTTACTACAATTGCAGAACTGATGCTCAATATAACATTAATAAAATATAGCAAGCAAAATACATTGAATTGTTTTTATCGTATTAAAAAGAGGGAAAGGAAATATGAATGTTTCAGCTTAGCAACAAAGCCTCTGTTATGTTATTGTTTATAAATATTAAACGTAAAAGGGAAAAAGAAGAGAGAAGGAGAGAAGAGAAAAACATCCTTAAAAACAATGTAGATAAATAATTGATTTCTAATTTTCTTTTTCTCCAGCTGATTTGCAATATCTTTTGATCTAAACTGTAGCAACGCTTTATATGTTAACATTTGTTTCCTTACAAATTCTGATTTGCTGAAACTGCTAGCCCCTTGCCTAAAATGAATTGCTTTTCGTAATGTCACATAAGAGCATCGGTCTGTCTGTCTGTCTATCGTCTATCTATCTTTATCTAGCTAGCTACCTCTATCTTCTCTCTGACTATCTATCTGTCTGTCTATCTATCATCTATCTATCCATCTTTATCTAGCTGTCTCTATCTTCTTTCTGACTTTCTATCTATCTTTCATCTTTATCTATCTCTATCTAGCTATTGCTATCTCTATCTATCTATCTATCTATCTATCTATCTATCTATCTATCTATCTATCTATCTATCTATCTATCTATCTATCTATCTATCTATCTATCTATCTATCTACCTTCACATCATGCTGAGTGTATATAGATCTGCGTGTATGTACCCACTTATTCTCTCTTTTACACACATAGTGTGTGTTGTGTGTGTATCATCTTTATTCATGGGCACATTTTAATTTTACTTTTTCAAGGGCTGCTAATTAGCAACAAATCCAGCCTGACATGATTACAGCCTCTCTCTTCCCCACCCTTCCTCTGCCTAGATTTGAGCCTGCAATTACCTTTTCATTTCTTTAGAGATATCTTCTTCCCTTGCGCTTCTTTCTGCAAACTTGAGGTTTTCTATCTAGAGAAGTCCATCGGTTTCTGACTTCACCCAGACAACCAGAATGGTTGTTTCAGACAGGTGCTGTTTAAAATAAATAGCAATAAATAAATAGCATAAATAAATAAATAAAGAGCAGTCTGCATGTTTAAGAGAGTGGATCAGACAACAAGAAACTATTAAAAAGCCACGACTGTGCAGTGTTTTTTATGCCGATGTAAACTGCAGAGCAACAATGGATTAGACAGACCTAGATATCTTCCTTTTTTATTTTTTTTTCATCCTAGGGTTTAGCCTCCAGACTTCTGATCATCATAGTTGCTCTTCTCTGAACTCTTTCTAGGTTCTCTTAACATCTTTTTGGTATCATGGTGATAAAAACTGGATGCAATATTCCCCAAGTCTGGCCTCAGAGGTAGTGCTCGACTTATGACCATCACTGAGCCCAAAATTTATGTTGCTAAGCGAGAAATGGGTTAAGACTTCTGTTTTACGACTTTTCCTGGCGCGTTCCTTAAGGGAATCACTGCAGGTGCCCAGTTAGTAACACGGCTGTTAAGTGAATCCAAGCATCATCATTCATCTCCTTTTAATGACCCCATAATCTCTTGCAGGGGGAAGTCTTGCAGCAACTGAATGGAACAGAATGTTTATTGGCAGGATGCCTTTCCTGTTGCCAATGCAGAGTTTTATTTAGCAGATAAATTCTCATCGTGCCCAGAGAGACAAATCTCTGCCTCTGATTAGGATTGAACTCACAGCCTCCTCATTGTGAGACAAAACCAGTTGTCAAGCATCTGAGTGTTAATCACATGATCATGGGGTCATAAATGTGGAAAATGGTCATAAGTCCTTTTTTTCCCCAGCACTGTTGTAACTAAATGAACTGTTGTACATCAAGGACTACCTGTATATAGCAGTACGGTCACTTTGCGTGATCTTGAAAGTTTATTTATCTAGCATTACTCTGGAAGCCAGTGATGCCAAAAGGAGGTGTTGCCACACAACCGAAAACTTCGCATGTTAGAGGCAAGATGCCAGATTTTTTGTGACTCAGGCTTCCTTGCCTAGACGTTGTAGCCTCAAACTCCACTCCTCTACTCGTTGCAGAATACCGTATGCCATCAGACTTGAAATTCTAGACCTTGAAAATCTAGAACTACGCTGCCTTCGGTCCGATCTAAGTATAGTATATAAAATTACACATTGCAATGTCCTACCTGTCAATGAATACTTCAGCTTCAACCACCACAACATCAGAGCAAACAATAGATACAAACTCAAGGTTAATTGCACCAAACTTGATTGCAGGAAATACGACTTCAGCAACAGAGTGGTCAATGTCTGGAATACTCTACCTGACTCTGTGGTTTCTTCTCCAAACCCCAAAAACTTTAACCTTAGACTGTCTACTATTGACCTCACCCCTTTCCTAAGAGGTCTGTAGGGGGCGTGCATAAGCGCACCAACGTGCCTACCGTCCCTGTCCTATTGTTTCTTTTCTTTTTTCTTATATGTATCCATGTATTCATGACTATGTTTTTACTTATACCTATTATCTTGTAAGCGATTGACAAATCAAAGAAATAAATAAATAAAATAAATAAATAAACCTCGGGCCATTTTCCCCGCAGTCAAGCAAAGGACGCGTCGATTTCTCTAGCAGGTTCCCATTTAATTTTACTCCATCTGCCTTGTTAGATATGTCATTAACCATCTTTTGCTTAACATTCCAAGCAGGAAATCACACACCTCACCCTTGGAAGGACTCATAAATAGCTAAGTGCCTTCTATCAACAGGGGATAAAAACAAAAATAAAAATAAAAAAAGAAAGGAGAAAGGAGAAATAGCCAATAAAAATACATAACGAAACAAACAGAGCTCAAAATACCACTCCGTTATGGTTTGGGTGATTAGGTAGATTTTACAGCAATGTCAATTGATCTTCAAGCTTCGAGACCCGCAAATGGATCCAAAGCTCAAAAGAAGCCACAACCATTTTTCAAAACGGGTTCTTCCAACACAAGTCACTATTAACACACCAAAGGCTTTTTTCTGCGTAAGCGAGCTAAGTAAGACAAGAACAGCCAGCCAGGAAATTCACATACATTGTAGGCAGGATCTATGCCTCCCATTTGAGATCTGTGTCTTTTGGGGAAGGGGGGAAGAGAGTCCCACTTTGGACAAAAAAAATGGATTTTGGCTCGCTCTGAAAACCCCCACGGCAGTTTTTTCTGGCGCTTTCAGGACATAATTAGGTAAATTCATAGATTAAGCAGCTCCTGGCAGGACGTGGCTGGTCTGTGAATAGTCAACCAATTCCATGACTGTTGAAATACAACTGGGGTTGCAATACAAGGCTGGCAAAAGGACTTTGCTGCCAATTGTTTAGTGCCATATGGGCCCACTTAAGCTACCCCCCCCCCTCTTCTTTTGGCAGGACGAAAGGTGGCAGCCTTGATGGCAGGCATAGAGGTCAAGTTGGAAACCAAACTATCCAGGTGCAAGAACTTCAAAACAGGGACATCTGGACCGAGAGCTCATTTTGAGGCGATCTGGGTCTAGATTTGGCCCAACACCATTGGCTTCTAGTCACGAGGCTGCGGTTTTCCAGTAAAATTAAATAAACCAAACCTAAACACATGCATTTTTTAAAAAAATATCAGTTATCATGTGCAATTGTACTGTTCTTTATAGGTCCATGTGCTTCTCAATGCTCAGGGCTGTTGGGCTTGTTTAGGACCATGAATGAAATTAAATTGAATTGAATTTGTTGAGGGAAGGAGGGATGGAGGGAGGGAGGGGAGGAAGGAAGGAAGAAGGAAGGAAGGAAGGAGAAGAAAAGATGGAAGGAAGGAGGAAGGAAGGAAGGAAGGAAGGAAGGAAGGAAGGAAGGGAGGGAGGGAGGAAGGAGGGGAGGAGGAGGGGGAGGAGGTGGGAGGAGGGAGGAGGAAGGAAGGAAGGAAGGAAGGAAGGAGGAAGGGAAGGAAGGAAGGAAGATAGGGTGGTGAAGGGGGAAGGAGGGAAGGAGGAAGGAGGAAGAGGAAGGAAGGAGGAAGGGAGGAGAGGGAGGAGGCGGAGGGAGGGGAGGAAGTGAAGGAAGGAAGGAAGGAAGGAAGATAGGGTGGGTGACCAGGTGGGAGGAGGGAAGGAAGGAAGGAAGGAAGGAAGGAAGGAAGGAAGGAAGGAAGGAAGGAAGGAAGGAAGGAAGGAAGGAAGGATGAGTAGGTGGGAGGAGGGAAGGGGGGAGGGAGGGAGGGAGGAAAAGGAAGGGTTCCACACAAATCTTGGTAATAATAAGACTACAATAATAATAATCTTGGTAATAATAAGACAGTAAGACTTTGGCCAATTCCAGAGCACCCAAGGATGTTTTTTTTCCCTACTATGCTGCTGCTGCTATCAACTTTTTAAAAAACCGTCTTCAGGAATTCCAGTCCAAATTGCTTTGATTGGTTGGGGGAATCAACCCAGTACATAATCAGAAACCAATCAATTTGTACCGTGAGTTTATGGCCCTGGCTTCAAGCCCAATTGCCTTGGCCTTCCAAGAAGTCCATTCATGGAGAAGCTCAAGACAGAACTATTGGTGGCCTGAAGATCCCACAATACAAGATGGTGATTTGAAGGGGTGAAATGAAATGCAGGGGCCTGGCTGAATTGAGATCTCCCTCGTGTTATTATTCCTCCTACAGATTCTTCTCCCAAGTGCGTACATAGAATATTCTGGAAAATTAAGTGACATGGACCAGACTACCTTGATTAACCAGATCCAAGGTAACTCGTTCCACCTCACTCCATTTTCTTTTTGTAGTGACAAAGTTTCTTTGTTAGCCCTAAACACCGACTCCATTTTGTAAATGGAAAACGGCATTAAATTCAAGCCATTTGCCTCATGAGCTCTCATTTCCCTCTCGTTGTTCAATTCCCTCATGATACCATCTGATCATTCCTTCGCCCCTTGGCTTAACAGGTTTTTTTTTTTTAAACTCCCCTCCCTCTTTTAGGCCATTCCCCACAATTGTGATGCTCAGCATGGATTAAAAAAATAAATAAATAACATACCACTTCCTCACATCTGTTCCAAATTTGTTTCTCTTTAATTTCCATTTACGCTTCCTTATCCTAACATCTGTGTCATTCCGAAAACAGTAACTCAGGCTGACGCATCCAGTACCATTTAAGATTTTATATTCCCCAGCTAGCCGTCTCTTCTTAACCATGTAGTGTTTGTTGAGCACTTACTCAGGAGTTGGTTTAGGGATGTCTCTGAGCTGTAATTCATTCACTCTACAATGCAAATGTATTATCTTTATTTGGTCTACCATGCTTTTCAGGGTATAAAATGCCTTACAGCTCTCCGTTCCTTTCATCCTGACAGATCTGTGGCACTCTTCACTGGGGTTGATCAAGGGGAATTTGAAGAAAACTCATTTGAGTCCAAAGAAGATTCAATTGAGTTTTGGTCACCGCGATATAAAAAAGAGGTTGAGATTTTGTAAAGAGTGCAGTGAAAAACAACAAGGATGATTAAGGGAGGGGAGACTAAAACATATGAGGAACAGTTGCAGGAACTGGATATGTCTATAGTGAAAAGGAACACTAGGGGTGACATGATAGCAGTGTTCCAATGCTGCCCCAAAGAAGAGGGGGTCAAGCTATTCTCCAAAGCACCTGAAGGCAGGACAAGAAGCAACGGATGGAAACTCATCAAGGAAAGAAGCAGGGGTGGGATTCTATCAGTTTGCACCTATTTGCTAGAACCAGTTGTTAACATTCTAAGCAGTTCAGAGAACCGGTTGTTAGAAGAAATTACTGGCCTAATCCTGTAAGAAAGGTAGGAAGGAAACATTTTGGTGTTGCTTACAGAAACTGCCTCTCTGTTAACCCTTATTACATTCTTGGCAGGACTAGACTTCCTGTCTCAGGAACATCTCTGGAGTTGTTTTTCCCTCCTTTGCTGGTATTTTGCTTGTGTGGAATGACCATTCAAAGTTACAGTAGCATGTCCACCCAATCACATGACCACCAAGCCACGCCCACCAGCTAAGCCACACCCACAAAACCGGCTGTTAAAAATTTTGAATCCCACCCCTGGAAAGAAGCATCCTAGAACTAAGGAGAAATTTCCTGACAGTGAGAACAATGAATTAGTTGAATGACTTATCTCCAGAAGTTGTGGGGGCTCCAACACTTTAAAGAAGAGATTGGATAACTATTTGTCTGAAATGGTATAGGGTTTCCTGCCTGAGCAAATGATTGGATTAGAAGACCCCCCAAGGTCTTTTCCAACTCTGTTATTCTGTTAAGATTTTTAAAAGGGAGAGTCTCAATGGTTAGATCAGGAACTTCTATATCTGACACAAGAACTTTATAAGGGTCATCTAAAGTGTTTTGTGTTTCATTGAATGGTATAGATGCATAATTGTCCACATCCAATCTACTATAGAATAAAGGGCCTCTTCTCTGAAGGATCATAATCTACCATGGTGAGCCAGTTTATTTATTTGTTTGTTTGTTTAAAATATTTATATAGCTCCCCATTCTGTGTGGTTGATAGGTTGATAGGTAAAAGATGGTTCATCTTTTAAGTTTAGAGCGAAGAGATAGTGACTGCCTCAGAATTCAAAACTGGACCAGTTTCTTCCACACCAAAGTGAAAACTTCTCTGTTCCTCCAGTATTTTAACCTGTTCTCTACACTGGAGATATAGATAGATTGATTGATTGTCCATGATCAAGACACAGAAGTCAAAAATACAGCACACCATTAATGAATGCATCAATGATATTATATACATATATAAAACCAAGAAATGCAAGTTAACATTTCATTGAAGGCACCAAGAGATTTCTATCCACTAAGGCTATGAATAAAAATTTTCCTATTGCCTTCAAAACATCTGGGTTATTGGTCATTTTGCATGAATACCTCAATGTTCTCATCACAAGTGAGATATATCAGATTCAAGAACAACAACCCAGCATAGAACAACCCAAACTAAATTAAGATTATAACATTGGGTGAGACATCCTGAATTTTTTTGTACCTCTCATGTCTCATGGTACTGAGATAGGATAGAATAAAGTTATCCATTGAACTGATGACACAACTCAAATTCCAACATTATTATCATTTCCTAAAAGCAATAAATAGAGATTGAAGATGTAACTATGTTGTGCAAATAATAGGAAGGCTTCCTTCACTGATAAATCATCCTTTGGCCCCGTTCAGTTATGATACTTGTTTTCATTCTTCCTCCTCCTCCTCCTTCTCTATTTTCTTCTTTCTTTCTCCTTTTTCTTTTTCTCTTCCTTTTTCTTTGGGTTGCTGTAGCTTGGCAACCTGACTCATTCGTTTAACACTCAGTGCTGCAGTCTCAAAGCCAAACCATCTAGGTGGAATTAATAAGCTACCCAGAGAAATGGATGAGAATGGCCTGCCGTAATTAACAGGTAGTAAAATACATTTAACAGATTGTTATAATTAATATGTCAGTTGCTGATTCCACGTGAAATGGAATTGCAAACACAAGGCATTAAGCATCTTTATTCTCCAGCCATCCTACCTTCCTCCTTTATAAAAATCTGGCCAAAAGACCAGCAGAATTCACCATCAGTAAAATTGACCCCGACATTAAGGATAGTGGATACAAAAGACAAGCCATACAAGCTACGAATAGGATATCACAAACTACAGGTTTCCTTGTTCAGTATTTAATATAGAGGGAGCCCATGAGCAACTTCTGATCAAGCCCATTTTCTGATATAATGCTCTGCAAGCCAAAAAAAAATGTGATTTCCATCCAACCATCCATTGCTTGGATATTTTGCTGGGAAGAAAGGAAACAGAAGCAAGATTGGAAAGCCAACAAAAGAGAATTACAGTTTTACAGAGTTGGAAGGGGCCTTGTAGGTCATCTAGTCCAACCCCCCGCCCAAGCGGGAGACCCTACACCATTTATGACAAATGGCAGTCCAATCTCTTCTTGAAAGCTTCCAGTGATGGCGCTCCCACAACTTCCAAAGGCAACTTCTGTTCCATAGGTTGATTGTTCTCACTGTCAGAAAGTTTCTCCTTATTTCCAGGTTGAATCTCTCCAGGTTCAGTTTCCATCCATTATTCCTTGCCTGGCCTTCGGCTGCTTTGGAAAATAGCTTGACCCCTTTCTCCCTATGGCAGCCCTCAAATATTGGAAGTGCTATTGTGTCTCCCCTGGTCCTTCTCTTCCCTAGACTAGCCAAGCCTATTTCCTGCAACCGTTCATTGTATGTTTTGGCCTCCAATCATCCTCTATTCGTCCTGGTTGCTCTTCTCTGCACTCTTTCTAGAGTCTCAACATCTTTTTTATAGTGTGGTGACTACAAGAGAAGATACGATCAGGATTCATGGTCTGACAGCAATCCTATGCCTTTTTCCTGCAGTATGGATGTTGTTTCTACACTGGCAGCTGCTTCATAAGCCATAGAGTAGCACTACTTCTACCCCCACACACATACATACACACAGAACTGGGACATATTTTGGAGGGACATTGCTCTCCCTCTTCTTTCAAGTGACTCCTGTGACAAATTTGCCTAGCCAAGTTATTAAGTTCCATTTCTTTCTGCTACTTTGCGAGAGGCGCCATTCATCTTAGTTGGATGGCCTCCTGGGTATTTTAGGCTGAACTGAAGCTAACTGTAGCCGTCAGAAGATCTCCCGGATACAATTTCAGTCTGATAGCATTTTTAGCATGATATATTTGTGCACCTCTTTTTACTGGTTATCTGACATATAAATCTAGGAGCAGGTAGAGAGGAAGAATATTAAATACTAGCAGAGGAAATCTTTACTGTGGAACAGTATCAAGGAACATAAGTCCTTTGGTTTACAATTGCCTTCTCTCTTTTTCCTCTCTCTCCCCTCCCACTCCCTCTCCCCCTCTCTCTTTCTCCCCTCTCACTCTCTCCATCTCCCTCTCTCTCCTCTCTGTCTCCCTCTCCCTCCCTCCCTCTCCCCCTCTCTCCCTCCAAAAATACTTTTCTTCAATGGACACCTTGCATTTTTAAAACACATATTGAAGTTGTGGACCAACATCTCCCAAACCAAGGGTCTTTTCCATGTATGAAATTTCAAATTCTGTAAAATCCAATCATAAAATGCACCACTTTGATAGAAAGGGAGATACAAATGAAAGCCAGCCTTTAAAAATGTGTTAAGCATAGCAGTCCAGCATGGGCGAATGCTGAATAATCAGATTTGAATCTACAAGGCGTGCCAAATGGAGTTGATGCTTAACTCTGAAACTTTACGGTGTAATGACTTTGTCTTCAAGATTGGAGAAATCTCTCTATGGTTTTAAGCCTTCAGATTGGATTTGATTATTTATTTCATTCATTATTCATTGATCAATTTATCACCCAGCAGATGGCCATAACTTCTCCTCTCACACGCTGGAATGCTGAATATACAATAATAATCTTAAATTACAGAAAGATAGATCCAAGTTGAACATTAGGAGTAGCTTCTTAACTAAAAAACAGCAATTAAATAGAAGAATCAATGATTGTGGGAAGTGGTACATCCATCCCTTTAATTTAGTTTAGTTTATTGTCATTGCACCTCGTACAACGAAATCAAATACCATCTTCAGCGCACATCATGACCATGAAAATAAACACAAACACACATCCTTCACACTCCACACATTGAACCGGAAACCCCGACACTGCACTAACACTGCACTATACAGTAGAATTCAAAAGCGCTACTGCCCTGGAATAAAAGCCTTTTTTCAGCCTATTTGTCCTTGTTTTTATTATTCGGTACCGGCTGCCAGATGATAATAGTCCAAAAAAAATATCTTTGATGGATATATTTAAGGAGAGACTGGACAACCACTAATGGAGATGCTTTAAAGCAGGGGGCTCTGGACTTGTGGACTTCAATTCCCAGAATTCCCCACCCATCGTGGTGTCCAACCTTGGCAAATTTAAGACTTAAGGACTTCAACTCCCAGAATTCCCCAGCTAGCATGGCTGGCTGAGGAATTCTGGGAACTGAAGTCCACAAATCTTAAAGTTGCCAAGGTTGAAGACCGCTGCTTTATAGCTAAGTTTTTGGTGTCGTAAATGTTCACATCTCATGTGTCCATTCAAGGAAATGAACAAAGGATCCTACGTTAGAGAAATATGGATTCTAGCATTCAGACTCCATGTTTTCAATGGAACTCCTTATGATGGGTCATTCATTCATTCATTCATTCATTCATTCATTCATTCATTCATAAATAAATAAATAGATAAATAGATAGATAAATAAATAAATAAATGTATTGCATTATACCATTTACCGTTTTATTGGGATTCTAATAATTCAAACTTCCTGATTTGATGTGGGAATGAAAATATCAAATTCAGTTCTACAGATTTTATAGTCAGTCAGTCAATCAGAATAGAGCTCAAAGGGACCTTGGAGATCTTCTAGTCTGACCCCCCTGCCCAAGCAGGAGGCCCTATACAATACACGGTCCCTGTTTTAGTCCTTATTAAAGGCTGAAATAGGCGCTGAGATTTAAATTCTTCTCTTTACGCATTACTGATTTGGTGGCTTTTGTTTAGGGTTAGGTTCGAGGGAGGTCTCTTTTTTTTCCCCCTAGAAAAATAAAGCTGAAGGAAAGATTAGTAGAGCCAACTCCTTTTTTCCCCCCCTTTTCTTCTCCTCATGAGATCCAATAAGCCCTTCGCAGAGGTAGCTTCATCTTTGTTGATTTCATCTCAAGCGCGCGAAGCTTATTTACTAGCAAACTGTCTGCTGAATATCTTAAGACTGAAAGAATCATCTACCCGCTGTGCTTACCCACAGAAAAAATGCTAGAGCACTGGATGGATAATCATTTCAGCAGGCCCTTCAGCACAGTCAGGCTAGAAAGTTTAAACACAATTGTTATCAGTTGTGATTACGCTGGGTTTTGAAGATATTTGGATTGTTTAAGGCTCCTGTACGTAACGGCAAACCCCAATTTCTCTCCATGGTTATCAAAGTGGTTAAACTGTGCTTCGTTGGCTATTTAATAGTTGGAATGAATCATAGCATTGAATTGCTCCAACATACAGAATCAAAGAAAAACAAAGATAACAGAGATGGAAGGGACTTTGGAGGTCTTCTAGTCCAACCCCCTGCTAAGGCAGGAAACCCTATGCCAGGGATCGCCAACCTTTTGGACCTCAAGGACCACCAAACTCATAATTTTAGATCACAGAGACCACTAACCGGTTCTATGGGCATGGCCTAATTTGTGGGTGTGGCTTGGTGGTCATGTGACTGGCTGGGCATGGCTTGTATGTAAATATTATAAATATTTATATAAATATTTATTTTTTTTTATAAAAAAGAGCAAGTTTTATCCAAAATCAGGCAAAGCAGGCAGGCAGATTGAGTTGCTCACAGAATCACAGATTCATTCAGAGATCTATCTATCTGCCATTGGCTAGCTCCTTCTGTCACAAAAAATTTGCTTGGAAGCAAACTCATAAAATTTGCTAGCAAGCAAACTCACAAAATTAACTCACAACACACCATGCATGTAAATATTGAATTTTTTATTTTCAAAAAGAGCAACTTTTACCCAAAATCAGGCAAAGCAGGCAGATTGAGTTGCTCACAGAATCATTCAGTGATCTATCTATCTGCCATCGGCTAGTTCAATCTCTCAAATTTGCTTGCTGTTAGTCTGCACTGAACTTGCTTGCAAACAAACCTTCAGTCCTAATGGAGGTTTGGCTGTGCTTAGCTAGAAAGCAAGAAATCCAACCATTTCCTGCTTCCTAGCTAATCTAAATCTCCCGTCACAGCAGAACCGATGATGGTCGGAAAAAGGAAAAATAGCAATTTAGCAGGCAAGTTTACTGGGTAAGGAGTGAGTGGGCGGGGAAGGTTTCTGTGGGCTTGTGTTTCTGCGCAGCCTGGATTAATTACTTTGGGGGGGGGTGCTCTGGGGGTAAGATTTCTCTGTGGCCCACCAAAATTTTCTCATGGCCCACCAGCAGGCCATGGCCCACCAGTTGGCGACTGCTGGACTAGATGACCTACAAGGTCCCTTCCAACTCTGTTAATCTGTAATCTGTTAGCAATTCATCGTTTGAAATAATCATCACGCAAGTCAGGTTTTGCCATTTCTGTCCAAGACTTATCAGACTTTTTTTATATATACAACTGGATACATCTTCTGAATTTGCCTTTCTACAACGTTGAGGTTTAGCCCATCGCAAATATAGGATTTTTCCCACTAATCTTGAGTCTTCCTATATAGGATCTCAGAAAATTTAATTTTGAATCCTCCCCATGACTGGATAAAACATAAAATGCAATATTCCCCCCCCCACCCCCATAACTGTTTAGAGAGTAAAGCAGCTAAGATGGTAACTTGTCACTGACTTGTTCCTTAAGATGGAGCAGGCTATTCTACATGATTTGCAACCCATCTTTTTTGCCTGGCTGGTATAATTGATGGTTATTCACTTCATTTTCAGTTAAGGAAGTCTAAGATGAAAGATCTCGTTAATGCAGCGATACGTTTTTGCCATAAATAGGACAGCTTTTCAAAATTTCCCCTTTAGGTGAATTAAATTCTGAACTCACACGAAATATAATCCATCCTTGGGTAGAATTAGGGCTCAATTTTTTTTCAAACCCCATCAAGGTCACTTACAACGTACTGTGGGTGGTAATAATAGCCCATATGGGCTTCTAATTTTCAGTTGTTGCTGTGCATCTTGATACAATGGAGGTTATAAAGAGAAACCCTGGAAATTACAAGAAGAAGACAGATACATTTTTCTCCCTGCTTTGATGAAAAAGTCATAACAGTTTCTCATAAAGATAGGAGTCAAATCATGGGAAATATATTGGATGTCATGGAGCAGAATAGATAGTCA
Source organism: Bungarus multicinctus (assembly GCA_023653725.1). NCBI lineage: Eukaryota > Metazoa > Chordata > Lepidosauria > Squamata > Elapidae > Bungarus > Bungarus multicinctus. The sequence continues at coordinate 5,334,127 of CM042839.1, read as the reverse complement.
CAACGCTATTTTAATTATATGTTTTTTTTTAAAAAAAATACATTCCTAGCAGTACCTCAGTAAGCTAATTTGCAGTTATTTCATGTGATAAGGAAAGACAAGTTGATTGGTTGTTTTTGAAGATAAAAATATAACTGGCAGATCACCTCTTGATCTCCGGATAGAAAGCTGAGGTCCTTTTGTTATCTTGGAGAACAAAATCCTCAGCTGTGTATCATTGTCGTAGAAAACCAAAAGGAAGCAAAATGTACAAAATAGTGACTTTAACCAATTGTGTAACTCTTTAGAGGTCCACCCAGGGTAACGATGTCCGAATTCAAAGTTAATGTACAAGGAAAAGGAAGAGGATGCTCTTGAATGGCAGGTAGGTAAGGAAAATCTGATCAGCAGAGTGCCCTTCAATGGGCAGCAAATAAATTTAATTAATAAATAATGATGTTTTATAAGCACAGAAAAATGCTCAAGGAAAAAAATTGAGGGAGAAGCTTTGATTCTTGGAGGCATCAGGTGAAACAAGATCAAAAATGATTAGAGGAACTGGAGGCTAAACATGCAAAGAATGGTTGCAGAGATTGGGTCTAGTCTGATGAAAAGAAGGACAAGGGGGGGGACATGATAGCACTCTTCCAATATTTGAGGGGCTGCCACAAAGAAGAGGGAATCAAGCTATTCTCCAAAGCACCTGAGAGTAGGACAAGATGCAACGGATGGAAATTAATCAAGGAGAGAAGCAACCTGGAACTAAGGAGAAACTTTCTAACAGTCAGGACAATTAATCAGCGGAACAATTTGTCTCCAGAATGGCTGCTTCATCATTGGAGGTTTTTAAGAAGAGATTAGACATCCATTTGTCTGGCTGCTTCATCATTGGAGGTTTTTAAGAAGAGATTAGACATCCATTTGTCTGGCATCGTATAGGGTTTTCTGCTTGAGCAGGGGGTTGGACTAGAAGACCTCCAAGGTCCCTTCCAACTCTGTTATTCTATTCCAGGGGTATCAAACTCGATTTCAATGAGAGCCACATAAGGATTGTGTTTGACCTTGGGGAACTGGAGTGGGTGTGGCCAGGGTGGGCATGGCCAGCTCAACATCACTCCTGTCGGGGGCGACTATGGGAGGCCCATTACTCTTCCAGTGAAAACAGGCTCCCAAGCTCTGTTTTTGGCTCCCACGGCCTCCTGCAACCCTCTGACAGAGAAAACGGAGCTCGGGTGGGCCACACACCCACGGGTGGGATTCTACCGGTTCGCACCTATTCGCTATAACCAGTTGTTAACATTCTAAGCAGTTCGGAGAACCGGTTGTTAGAAGAAATTACTGGTCTAATCCTGTAAGGAAGGCAAGAAGGAAACATTCTGGTGTTGCTTACAGAAACTGCTTCTCCATTAACCCTTATTACAGTCCTGCCAGGCCTAGACTTCCTGTCTCAGGAACTTCTCTGGAGTTTTTTTTTTTTCCCTCCTTTGCTGGTACTTTGCTTGTGTGGAGTGTCAGATCCCAGCTAGATCTATATAGCCACTGACAACCAGCACAAATAGCCAATAACATTCCACCTCAGTCTATAAATGGCTCATCATCTGGACATCATCAGCCTGTTATTCTGTAATCCTCTTATAAAACTGCCAACTCTTTTGTCAGTCTATTAGAACATTTCATGTTCTCCAAAGTTCCACCTTGGAACCTAAATATTGATGTATATATATAAATGTTCTTCCAGATGTTCCCAATATTTCAGTCCGTGATATATATATATATGTATATATATATATATATATGACTCTGCCCTTCCACAACTTTAAGCGAAGACTTCTTACTTCCAGCTGTCTTTTAGTAGAAGTTGACTATAATTGCACTTACTTTATTGTGGAGACATTTATGATTATTTCTCTCCCGAGCCCTTTGACGGATGTGTGGCTTCGAATTTAGGTTACTCCTCAAAGAAGCCACCTGTTGGGATGTAGCAATTAAATAATGTGAAATTGCAGCTATGCCAACCGAAGAGTTGTCGAGTTTTACCAAAGCTGATTCTTTCTCCGAACATAATAACAGTAAATTTCTAGAGTCCTGTAGAGCAATATCCATTAGATTTATAATGTTGCAATTCCCTACCCAACTAGTTCTGCCTGAGGGTGAGTATATTACATTTCATCACAGTTTCATTTTCTCCCACAGATGAGAAATGGGATTGCTATTGCAGTTATGTAGCATGCATGTGTTAAATCTGATCTCTAATAAAATCAAACACATCACAACTCATAGTACTTTAGCACAGCATCGGCAAAATGAAACACCATCTGTCATCGAGGAGAGATTGCCTTATTATAACACATACACACATGCACGCACATTAAAACAAAAAACAAAAAAAACCCAACCCTGACTGCTTGATGTGAACCTTGTGATTTAATAAGTGGGTAAATGGAAACTGATAATTACAATCTTATTTATTTTAAGTTATTAGTTAAAGCTGCAAAAAAAAAAAAATTTGAAGTATAATTTAATTAATTGCAGGATGGAAGTGCTAATGTTCAACAGCAAATATTTAGAATGAGAGTCTAAATTTAAAAGAGATGCAATTTAAAAGAGAGGGAGGCGAATGCATACCGAGGACTGCCAAAATCTCGGATAAAAATGGAAGCTGAAGATAGATGAAATTCCTGCCAAAGCTAAGGCCATTTTAGCACCCAGCGAATCATTGTTAAAACAACCCTGCGGTGTCAATCAAGAAGGGATTTTGGGGGAAAAAAAAAAAAACCCAATCATGTTACAGTGAAAATTGGTCTGATACTCTATGGTTCAGTCAAACAGCAGGACTTTGCTTATTAATGATAACTTGGCTTTTCTTTTCAGAGTTTCTGCAATCGGTATACAGGTAGTCCTTGATTTATGGTGATAACTTAGCCCAAAACAGTTGTTAAGTGAGTTAAGCCCCGGTATATGACCTTTCTTGCTATAATCGTTAACTGAATCACTGCGATTGTTAAGTTAGTAACCCGGTTGTTAAGTGAATCATCATTGAGTTTGGCATGACAGAAGTTTGCAAAAGATGATTGCATGACCCTAGGATACTGCAACCGTGATAAATACATGCCAGTTGCCAAGGGTCTGAATTTTGATCATGTGACCACAGAAATGTCACAACGGTCCTTAAGGGGGAAAAGTGGGCATTTTTTTTCAGGGCCATTGTAGCTTTGAACCATCACTAAAGAAATGGTTGTAAGTAAAGGACTACCTGTAATTATTTAATGCCAACTCAAATAGACAAGTTTGCACTAAAAAAACGAAGGCCTCCAGCATCTGATTGGTGCAACCCAAGGCCTACTCACTTCAATGGGACATTCAGTTCTATTCAGGGCTCTGCTTTCCATTCATTTCTCCCCAAAAGCAGTTGGAGAATTAACTGCTTAGCAAAGGAACAGAGAGAGAAAGAGAGAGAGGATGAGACAGACAGACAGAAGAGAGAGGGAGGGAGGAGAGAGAAAGGGAGAGGAAGAGGGGGAGAGGTAAGAGAGAGAGAGGAGAGAGGGAGGGAGAGAGGGAAAGAGAGAAAGAGGAAGAAGGGAGAGAAAACAGTGAGAGAGGGAGGGAGAGAAAGAGGGAGGCAGAGGGAGAGAGGGGGAGAGAGAGGAAAGGAGGGAAGGAGGGAGAAGAGAGAAAGAAGAGTGAGAGAGGGAAGGAAGGAGAGAAAAAGGGGGAGAGGGAAAAAAAGACATGCTTTGTCGGCAGGAAGCATGAGGCTAAATCTACTATACAGTAAAATAGAGTCAGGGTATTACAGAATGAGAATATAACTTCTGTGATTTAAATCATAGAAAACTGCTGTGAATTTGGGTGTGCAATCATGAGCTAGAACAAATCCCTTTCTATTCTACTGGCATGGGGTGGGCCATTGTCCAGTTGCTGAATACATATTTGATGTAAAAAAGAAAGGTTTCAAATTTAGTCCCAGATATTTCCAAGCGAATGCCTTGGCTTAGAAGGGACAGAGAAGACCTCTGTTGGAGTTCCTGCTATCCATCAAAAGGAGCCACGCTAGACTAGATGTATCAGGCTGCCTGAAATAAAAAATAATTTCTTGCACGCAAAACTCTCCGAGTATCTTCCATTAGCAAAAGTTACTGAAATGAAAAGAATAGGGAGACAAGAATTTCAGAACCTGTGCTCTTTCTGATAGAGAATCAATTTATCCGGCAATATGAATAAATCGGGAGACATTTTTCAGCGTCTTCCTGCTTGGGCAGGGGGTTGGACTAGATGACCTGTAAGGTCCCTTCCAATTCTGTTCATCTGTAATCTGTAATTTGATCTGTCAAGGAGATGGGCTGGATAAGAAAGACACTGGTGGTTGACTGTTTTAGAAATCAGTCTCCTGAATCGTCACAAAGTCTGGGGCTTCACCATTTCACTAGATGAGCAAGGAAAAGTCTCAGATGGTTTAATGTTTAATTTCCACTAATGGCTGTCTCGGGATGCAGATGCGAGACAGAATTATGCTTCCAGCCTCCAAGGATAGAAATTGAATTGTGCCATGCTCTAGATCTGAAGGCAAAAAAACATGGTGCTCCGGAACGCAGGCGGGGAGGAATATGGCAACCTCTTATGCCGAACACAACTTGGCCCAGAGTCATGTTACCCTTATGGAAAATGGCTATACAACCCCCAGAAAAAGATGCAGATATTTTCAAGAGTCAGAGGAAGTTGCTCAGTAAGAGACATCAGCCACCCCAAAGCATCTTTCCTCTATGTGTGCAAAACTACTACACAGTCATACTGTCCCTGTCCTATTGTTCCTTTTTATTTTTCTTATAAGTATCTATCTCATGTATTCAAAACTATATTTATTCTTATACCTGTATCTTGTAAGTGATTGACAAATCAAATAAACACTAAAAAATAAATACATACTTTACATGCCTTAGTGTCAATCCATGTGGACAGGACAGGTGACAGACAGATGATTAGATAGATAGATAGATAGATAGATAGATAGATAGATAGATAGATAGATAGATAGATAGATAGATAGATAGATAGATAGATAGATAGATAGATAGATAGATAGATAGATAGATAGATAGATAGATAGATAGATAGATAGATAGATAGATAGATAGATAGATAGATAGATAGATAGATAGATAGATAGATAGATAGATAGATAGATAGATAGATAGATAGATAGATAGATAGATAGATAGATAGATAGATAGATAGATAGATAGATAGATAGATAGATAGATAGATAGATAGATAGATAGATAGATAGATAGATAGATAGATAGATAGATAGATAGATAGATAGATAGATAGATAGATAGATAGATAGATAGATAGATAGATAGATAGATAGATAGATAGATCTGATATATTGAGAAACAATGTGATTTAATGGTTGAGGAAAATAAACGAGGATGAGGTAGATGCAGGTTCTCTGTCTTAATCCAACCAACATCCCATTTTTGGTGGTGGAAAAAATGAAGCAGATAACAGAAAGATATAAATCTAGAAAGAAAATTAAATAATCCTTTGGAAACAGGCAGAAAAAGCAAAATACTTTGCTGTATTTTGACTTCCGAGTATTTTGAGAAATTAATTTTAAAATACTGTAGATATTGTAGACAATAAAATATGCTTTCCCCAACATTTTTAGTAGTTTAGAGTGCTTCAGAATTGATGGTCTTGTGTTTTTTCCTTCCCTTGACAGCTGTTCAAATTATATTTAAGAGATGGCAGAATATGTCCTCCTTTCTTAATAAATGAAGCTATTTGACAGGGTACATTTTAACTTTAAACTAAATTTGAGAACTATAAAAAGAATAATTAATCAACTGTGATATAATTTGTACAACCATCCATAAAGCAGGGTTAGATATTTTGAAATTATAGTAATATGGGGGGAGAAACCATTATCTGTCCATGAAATGTTATTACAGTATTTTCTAATATCTCTGTCTGTATTGCTAAAACGCCTGTCTATTATACGATAATTTATCCTTCTCTTGAATTACCTGCAAAGACTATAAAACATTCTTCTCTAACATCAAATCGCTAACATGATGGCCAATCCTATCAGCAGGCGCTCATCAGCAAATCAGTGAGTAAAATCATTTGCAGGGGTCTTCAGGTTGGTTAAATGCCATGAAGTCATTTCTACAGAATGCATGCATGAGATTTTGCCCATGGAATTTATCCAAAGATTATCGGCTCTAAACAGCAAATCCATGTGAACTATTGGGCCCATCACAAGTATATGCTGATTTACCATTTCCTGGAGTATAGGAAATGAGGAGTTTGCTCCTTTCCTCTCCTATTCCAATGGTGGGATTCAAATTTTTTTACTACCGGTTCTGTGGGCGTGGCTTGGTGGCATTGTGTGGCTTGGTGGGCGTGGCAGGGGAAGGATACTGCAAAATCCCAATTCCCTCCCTACCCTATTAACCTGCTTTCCAGCTCCATTCTCCTGTGCAGGGCAACCAAAGGAGACCCAGCCAGTCAGTCAATGGGAGGCAGAGAATAGATGGGGGCGGGGCCAGTCAGAGGCGGTATTTGCCAGTTCTCCGAACTACTGAAAATTTCCGCTACCGGTTCTCCAGAACTGGTGAGAACCTGCTGAATGCCACCTCTGGTCCAGGTGTTTGTAATATCCCAAAAGGGATATGAAAGACATCCACAGAATATCATCTCTCTTTAGGGGAAAGGTGTTCCCCACCTTCCGTGAATCAGCTTTGAAATTTCAAAAACCATACGTAGTTTAATGGTAATAAAGCTGACATATCTTGGCAAGGAATCAAATCAGAGGTGGGATTCAGCAGGTTCTGACCAGTTCTGGAGAACTGGTAGTGGAAATTTTGAGTAGTTTGGAGAAGCGGCAAATCCCACCTCTGACTGGAGATTTTGCAGTATCCTTCCACTGCCACGCCCACCAAGCCGCACCCACAGAACCGGTAGTAAAAAAATTTGAATCCCACCACCGAATCAAATGTATGTTTAGAAACTCTGTACAATACAAACTCTCCACCCTGCATAATTTGAAGCTAGAATTAAAATGGCCTCCCAGAAACACCAACCCTGATCTAAGCTTTGAAAGAGAAATTCATATCTAAACAAAAAACATGGATAGCTATCGGCCATCATTTCTCCTGGATACCAGTTGGGAGAAATAGCCAACTAAGGTATAAGAGAATAAAAGCAAGAAGGCTGTGTTGTTTGTGTTTAATCTTGCGGATGGATTGCCTAGTAATTTTTTTGTTGCTGCTGTTGTTGTTGTTGTTTACTTGTCAAGCAATTGTTGGAAGCCATCCTATTTAAACAAAAAAACAACTTGCGATAAAAATACAATTTTCAGCCCAACTTTATTTTTACGTTTGAGAAAACGGCCTCAAAGGGCTTACGTTTTTTTTTCCCCCCTCCATATGATACAGTGGCACAAAAGCAACGTGTTGCTTATGTTTGTAAGGAAGATAAAGGCGAAAGCAACAGTGTTCATAGAGAAAGTGGGAAGAATAAGGCTCCCACTGAGAACTGAAATTGCACAAAACCTTTTTCAGGTATTGCATTAAAGGATCTTCTTGGAGGATTAGTCTTCTTTTGTCTTCATGGCCACGTGTTGTGTGGGGTCCCAAAAAGTCTCTTTTTAAAAATTTCAGCTGGACTAGTAACTTGGCAAGTCACCATTTCTACATAACCTCTCCACCTCTCTACATCTCCACCCCGGGCCACCCCAACAAAGCCGTCGAAGTGATGTCCCAGTGCCTGGAGGCCGTGCGGGGTTGGATGGGTCGTAACAGGCTTCGTCTCAACCCGACCAAAACCGAGTGGCTGTGGTTTCCTGCGCCCAGATACAGCCAGCTGGTTCCTTCGCTGGCCGTGGGGGGAGAGGTTTTGACCCCCGTGGAAAGGGCGCGCAATCTGGGCGTCCTCCTGGATGTGCGGCTGTCCTTGGAAGAACATATCGCAGCCGTTGCCAGGGGGGCTTTTTATCAGATTCGTCTGATCCACCAGTTGCGGCCCTTTCTGGATCTGGGCGCACTTCGCACAGTCACCTCCGCCCTCGTTATCTCCCGCCTGGATTATTGCAACGCTCTCTACATGGGGCTCCCCTTGAAGAGTCTCCGGAGGTTACAGTTGGTCCAGAATGCAGCCGCGCGGGTGATTGTGGGTGCCCCTCGGAGCTCCCATGTTACACCGCTTCTCCGCAGGCTGCACTGGCTTCCTATGGCCTACTGGATTCGATTCAAGGTGGTACTGATGGTATTTAAAGTGCTCCATGGCTCAGGACCTGGGTACTTACGGGACCGCCTACTGCCATCATCAACCTCCCGCCGCCCAGTACGCTCCCACAGGGTTGCCCTACTTGGGGTACCGCCGCCCGGCCGTGCCGGCTGACGGCCCTGAGAGTTCGGGCTTTCTCTGTGGGAGCTCCCTCCCTATGGAATGATCTCCCCCCGGAGATACGGACTATGACGGATATCCTGACCTTCCGGCGTGCAGTGAAAACCCTATTTTTTAGGCAGGCTGGCCTGGCCCAGTAACTGTGTTCCGGTTTTAATTCAATTTTAATTGGGGTTTTATTAGTTTTTTAATTTTTAATTGAATCCCTTAGATGGGACACAGCCGGACCAAATTGTTTAATGTATTTTTAATTGTATTTATAGTATATTTATTGTGTGTTTTTAGTAGGCTGTACACCGCCCCGAGTCCCTTTTTGGGAGAGGGAACGGTATAAAAGTTTAATTAATAAATAATAAATAATAAATCCACCCAACCATGGCACTGACAATATAGGTAGATAATAATAATAATAATAATAATAATAATAATAATAATAATAATAATAATAATAATAATAATAATAATAATAATAATAATAATTATTTATTTATATACCGCTCCTCTCCCGAAGGATCCGAATCAATCAATCAATCCGAATAGAGCTGGAAGGGACCTTGAAGGTCTTCTAGTCCAACCCCCTGCTCATCCATTGTTGGAAACTAACCAAGGAGAGAAGCAATCTGGAATTCAAGATCACAGTCCTTGCTTTGTGACCACAATTGAGTCCAACATTTCTGTTCTTAAGCGAGACAGTTGTCAAGGGAGTGTTGTCCCATCTTACGACCTTTCTTGTCACCATTGCTAAGTGAATCCCTGCAGGTGTTAAGTTAATAACACCGTTCTTAAGTGAATCTTGCTTCGTCATTGACTTTGCTTGTCAGACGCTCACAAAAGGGGATCACGTGACCTCAGCACACTGCAACCGTCATAAACACGAGTCATTTGCCAAGTGTCTGAATTTTGGTTTGTGATCATGGGGATTGTGCTATGTAAAATTATACCTGTGGAAATATAAAGCAATGGTAACGCCATTTTTAACTTCTGTGTTAACCTAAGACAATTTACTGGAATATTATGTAAGAATTCTCTGTATTGTTTTGTATGTTCTGTTAGGACATTGTAAAAGGTCATATATTTGGCAGGTCATGCTGTCCAGTGTCATGTTAATGATGGAGATGATTGGAAATGGAAATGGATAAACAGGACGAGGAAACAGATGGTATGGTACAATAATAGGGTGTTGCGTAGGGTGATGCCTAGTAATAGCAATAGCACTTAAGACTTATATACCGCTTTATAGTGTTTTACAGCCCTCTCAAAGCAGTTTACAGTGTCAGCCTCTTGCCCCCAACAATCTGGGCCCTCATTTTACCCACCTCGGAAGGATGGAAGGCTGAGTCAACCTTGAGCCTGGTGGGATTTGATCTGCCAAATTGCAGTAGGAGTAGCTTGCAGTACTGCACTCTAACCACTGCGCCACCGAGGCTCCATAAATTTGCGTAGCTGGATAGATGGTGAACCCAGGAAAGGGGCAGTGACTGTATATATTTGAAACTGTATATAAACCCCAGCTTTCCTAGGAAAAAAGACTTCTGTGGCTCCACCCATGAGCACAGAATTCCCTTTTGCAAAAGCTCCATAATAAAGCTCTTATTTATGTTCAAGAGTCTCCAGTTGTATGAAAGGTTGATTTTTATCACAGGGATGTTGCAATGGTCGTAAGTGTGAAAAACAGTCATACGTCACATGGTTGTAACTTGGAATGGCAACTAAACACACTGTTGTAAATCAAGAGCGATCTGTAATAATGGCCCCAATGATATCTTCAACCAAAGACTCTAAATCACTGTTTTTCAACCTTGTCAATTTTAAGTTGGGTGCATTTCAATACCCAGAATTCCCCAGGCAGAGTGGAGGATTCTGGGAGTTGAAGTCTACCTATCTTAAAATTGCTTGAAATGATTGAAAAACACTGTTCAAAACTGAGAACTGCAGTGACTAATAAGTTGCAGGGGGAGGAAAGTATCAAAATTAATGAAAAGCTAGACTAAATGGATCCCTTTTGGGAATAAATATTCCTTTTATTTCTGGATCAATATCACCAACAATAAATATGGAAGGAGAGTCTTGATTCTTGCTGTGTTTTAGCCATTCAGCACTCAGGATGGAATTTATTTTCTTTTATACGGGCAGCTGTGCATTCTGGGAAGAAAGAGATGCTGCCAATACTTTCCCCCTAAACATTTCCCCCACTCCTGTGCTCCAGAATAATTTGATATGTACAGCACATATCAAACATAAAACGTGATTCTCTAATTGTTTGGTATGCTAATGCACTGTTTGTTTAATTGTGGTGAATCAAGAGAGGTTAAAACGCCGACTCCGATCGTTTTCCACTTGCTTTAGGTGTTAAATGAAATTAAGCCTGCTTGTTCCTTCTCTCTCTTCTACCAGGGATAATTGAATGGATCACTGCAAACAGTTGCGTAGAGTGAACTGCAGGGCAATAAATGTCTATCTGGGCTCGAAAACACAGGACGTGCTGTACAGAGAAATAATACGGCAAAAACTGTAAAATTCTATGGGAACTGTTTGTTACAGAAGCAGGTTAGGCTGCAAATCCTGAGAGGGATTGAAAATGAAAACATGAAGGCTGAAAGCACAGTTTATAGATTACATGTTGTCTGTCTGTCTGTCTGTCTGTATCATCTTTCTTTCCTTATTTTTCATCTATCTATGTATCTATCTATCTATCTATCTATCTATCTATCTATCTATCTATCTATCTATCTATCTCTTCTATTTCCTGAGTTCCTAGATATATATCCAATAGATAGATAGATAGATAGATAGATAGATAGATAGATAGATAGATAGATAGATAGATAGATAGATGATAGATAGATAGATAGATAGATAGATAGATAGATAGATAGATAGATAGATAGATAGATGATGGTTCGTACCATGAATGGATGATGGATGGATGGATGATGGATGATGGATGGATAGATAAATGGATGTATAGATAGACAGATACTGTACATATACACTGTAGATAGATAGATGATAAATAGATAGATGATAGGTAGGTAGGTAGGTAGACAGACAGACAGACAGACAGACAGACAGACAGACAGATATAGATGAAATATAAATAGAGACAAGAGACAGGCAGACAAACAGACAGACAGACAATGAGCGTACCCACTGGACTAATGCAAAGATACATCATTTCTATAAGCTTTTCTGGGATATTAAGCAACATTTCTAAATTGAGAATGGAAGGAGATGATTTGCCAGCAAATGTATGGAATTTTAAAAGACAATCTGGGTTATCGTACCTTTGAAAGAGTGGCCCACTTTTTCTCCAGTCAATGGAAATTCACAGTGTGGTTGTCGATAGATGTGGTTTCTCTTCCACTGTCTCATATAAATCAATCTTATTTTACTTTTTATTTGCAAAACAGGTCAGGTTTTGCATCATAAACCCATTAAATTGAGTTATCCTGCAAGTGAAAAAGGTATTTCCAGGGGGTAGAATTGGAACAGAAATGAGGTTCTTCTGGTTACATTTTATCCTCAGCATGTATTTTATTTTACACAGCTTGGGCCATATAATATAAACAATATATATATATATATATCTAGTGGCCTTTTTAAAAAGAGATATAGTTGTAGCCAAGCTGTGGAATGCAAAGTCAATTCTTTCTCTCTAAACATGAAAATAAGCCAATAAAACCTCAGAAAACTGGAGTAAGAACCTTGAAGGACACCATTTTCAGGTCTTCTCCAAAAGGTGTATAGTCCAGTGGTGGGATTCAACTTTTTTTACTACCAGTTCTTTGGCTTGGCTTGGTGGGCATGGCTTGGTGAGCATGTTGTGATTTGGTGGGTGTGGCTCAGTGGGTGTGGCTCGGTGGGCATGGCAGAGGAAGATTACTATTAAATCTCCATTCCCTCCCCATTCCAGGGGAAGGATACTGTAAAATCTCCATTCCCTCCCCACCCCACTAACCTGCTTTCCAGCTCCGTTCTCCTATGCAGGGCAACAAAAGAAGACCCAGCTGATCAGCTGGGACTCAATGGGAGGCAGAGAACAGATGGGGGTGGCACCAGTCAGAGGTGGGATTTGCTGGTTCTCCAAACTATTCAAAATTTCCGCTACCGGTTCTCCAGAACTGGTCAGAACCTGCTGAATACCACCTCTGGTGTAGTTGTTTAGCAGAGTTTGGACAGGAAGAAGTCAGGAGGGTTTTCAAACGTTAATAAAGCCATAACTGCTCCCTCTTAGTTTGTATTGTATGGGTACAAATTAAGAGGGATATTATACTATCTAGAACAAAACGAAAAATATGAGTAGCTGCCAGCAAATCTTTGATAGAACTGCAATACTGTTCGTTATTTATTTCAGTTTTGGATTTTTAGAAAATGTAGTATCAAAATAAAAATAATGAACTCTAAGGTTTCATAAAATATAGATTGAAAAACTATGTCTTGGAATAGCTAAAAACCCATAATAATAATCAGAATGAGCAGTACATCTCCGTAGCTAACAGACCAATGCTGGCTGGGGAATTATAGGAGCTGAAGTCCACACATGTTAAAGTGGCCAAGGCTGAAAAACACTGTAATGCAGCTTAAAAAGATGATGTTTTGGAGTGCTACCAATATTAATAGCAGTATATTAAAGTGGTTACAGCCTAGTAATTGTAAGAGAGAGAAAAACACTCTGGACACTGATACAAGGGAATAATTTACAACAAGTATTTTTCAGAAGGAAGGAAGATTAGGAAGTTGGTTAATTAGGAGATGGGTTGTTTAGGAAATTCAACTATTTTCTTCTACCTAAGTAGTTGAGCTGAAAAGAAAGCAACCCTTTGGGGTTGGTGAAGGGAAAAAAACAGAATTTCAGCTGAGCCAAATTGAAAACCAAGTGAGTGGCGTTGAGTGAGATACAATCAAATGAAGAATGGAAGGGAAAGGCCAACGCAAATGGAAAGCGTTCAGGGAGAGTTTAATGTGTGCCAAAAAGAGAGAGATCTTTTCTAGAATAAAATACATTAAGTATCACACTAAGTAAGCAAACTAAACACAGAGGGTTGGATTAAAAAAATGTGTATGTGGAATGTGTGTGTGTGTGGAGAGAGAGAGAGAGAGAGAGATGATAGAAATAAAAAGAGAAAGAGAAGTTGAAAGAGATAGAGACAGAGATAGAGATAGATAAATGTAGATAAAGATAGACATACAGAGATAGGAATATAGATGAGAGAAGAGAGATGATAGATAGATAGATGATAGATAGATAGATAGATAGATAGATAGATAGATAGATAGATAGATAGATAGATAGATAGATAGATAGATAGATAGATAGATAGATAGATAGATAGATAGATAGATAGATAGATAGATAGATAGATAGATAGATAGATAGATAGATAGGCAGATTAGATACTGTAGACAGGCAGCTATATTATAGAATATTATAGAAGATGAGAGAGAGTGGGGAGGTGGAGAGGGAGAGAGAGAGAATGGATAGATAGATGATGGATGGATGGTTAGATCCAGATAGATAGATAGATAGATAGATAGATAGATAGATAGATAGATAGATAGATAGATAGATAGATAGATAGATAGATAGATAGATGACAGCCAGACATAAATTCAAACATACACAGACAATGGAAGGGGGGGCTGGAATGAATCAGAAATTCTATGAAATGTGTGTATGGGAAGCAGAGTCGAAGAGCCCAGGTGACTGCTTTAGTAGTTAAGACAAAGAACAGGACATTTTTCCAATTACAGTCCATGAAAAACAAGAGGTCAGTGAAACAGACAGCTGAGCCTCTAAGGGGTACCAAGGATAATTTATTGACTGGAGAAATACACTTGGCCAGAAAATATTAAATGCCTTCTTTAAATCAATGTTCATAAAGGAATCAAGTGATATCAGCACTTCTACGATGGACAAGGGAATCCAACTGTTCGGGGAGATGAGCTGATACCAGCAAAAGGCATCACAAAGGAATCGAAGAGATTTGCATTCGAAGCTGGCTCAGAATTTCGCAGAGCATATTTGTAAGCAATTTCATATGGGCGAAATCAGGACAATGATGAGAAGGAAACCACAACAGACTGGAGCCCCAGTTGTACTTTTTTTTTTCTTTTTGGGCCCAAGACGTTTGAACAAATAGTGCTACCTTGTTGTGGCCCTCCAGATTCAGACAGTGAGGAGGTTGGGGAGGAACATGGGCCAGTCCTGGACTCTGGGGAAGGCTCTGACGAGTGCTTTGTGTCGGAGGTGCCATCTGACAGTTATCAGCTGCTTTCGGAGTCGAGCATCAGTGAGGCAGAAGAACAGCTGGAGCCTGTTCCCAGCGTGCACATGTGCAGAGCTGCCAGAAGAAGGGAACAGCTAAGGAACAACGGTTGACTTGGGAGTGAAGGCACAGGTGGACGATGAACAGCCCCTCCCATAGGGAATGCAAGAGAAGTGAAAGGGGAGTGGGGTTTTGCAGGAGACAATTATTCGGGGGAAGATCTGTTCCTATATTCTTGCTAATTATTGTGGCATCTGAAAGATATCAGCCTGGCAACTCTCCAAGCCTGATAATGATCTGTAATTGTGGAATCTCTTGAAAGACTGTTGGCCAGGACTTTGCTGGAGAGGAATTCACTGTAAACTAAATAAAAGGGGTTTATCGGGATGAGGAGTCAGCTTTGTGCTGCTGGGGAAGCCTAGGTCTTTTTCTCAAATGAAAAAGGATTGCTTTTCCAAAATCACTAATGATGTATAGTAACAAAAAATCTTTAAGAGACGATTCTGGGAAGAATTCTCCGATAATACGGATACAGATACAATCATAGCAAATTAACAACTCACTTGTTTTAGCCTTTTCCTGACTCTACAGTCCTTGACTTATGACCGCAATTGAGCCCAACATTTCTGTGGCTAAGTGAGACCGTTGTTCAGTGAGTTGCCTGCATTTTATGACCTTTCTTGCCACTCGTTAAGCGAATCCCTGCAGTCGTTAAGTTAGTAACATAGGTATTCAGTGAATCTAACTTCCCCACTGGCTTTGTGTGATGACCCAGGGCGTGGCACAAAGGCAACACAGTCAAATAAGCAAGAAGAATCCCTTTATTATCTCCAATTTTGCCCCCAATGTCCAGATTACCTTTGGCTGGAGAAAAATTCTCCCAGGAACAGCCTTTAACTGTAGACAATTCAGTCCAAAACCAGGTACATACAAATTATAACTAAAAATCCAACCAAGGAGCCTGTTGTAAGTTGCAAGCTGAAGTAATTACCTTGACAGGGTAAGAGAAAGAATCTCAGACATGAAAGCACAGCAAAACTCATACAGTTGGGAAGATGCCAGGAACACAGATAAGCCACGACGATACCAGATAAATTCAGTTTGTTCCCAACAGCTTGCTGTGTGCAGCCTGCCTTTTTTTATACATTGTGTTTCCAGCTGCAGCTAAAGAAGGGAACCAGGGCCATTTCCTCCCCCTTAAGCCATGCAACTCACATTGCTCCTTTCTCCATTCCTTCCTGCGTGCCCTAGGATGAAGAGGAGGTGGGCCTGGGTCTTCCTCCGAATTCCCTCTCCCTTGCTCTACCTCTCTCCTGCTCTGCCATTCCCCAGTTTCCTCCACAGCCAACGGAGCCACACTTCCACTTCCTGTCAGCTGTTCGGCCTCCTCCTCCGAGTCAGATTCCGACAGGGGCATGACACTTGGCTCATCAAAAGGTTGCAAAAGGGGATCACGTGATTTTGGGATACAACTGGGATTCCATAAATAAGATGGCACAATTAAAAAGTCCCATACTGCTAAATTGGAGCGTCCTTTCAGAGTTGGAAAAGCAGAAGAACATCTTAATAATTTTTTTTTTTTTTTTTTGGTAATTGGTCAACGACATCAGGAACATGAGGGATTGGTAACAAAATCCACGGCCCCTTTTCCGGCTTGTGGATACCATGTCTGGAAAACAAAGCGATCTGGTCGTACTTCAATCCTTGCTCCAAATGGTTAGAACATCATTTGTGTCTCATTCTGTTTAATGTAAAGTGCTGACAAGAGTTAAAAAAATATATATTTTTAATTTTATATTTCCTCTCAATGTACGATCGCAAGTTGTAAAAATTAATCCTGGAAGTGTTGGGTGTAACATAACACCCTTTTTTTTTTTTAAATACTAATTTTTATTAGATGCCACATGCTGGAACTCTTAACAGAACAGACAGAAAAATGGGGGGAAAGCCACAAATGTTTAGACATGTTAGAGCCAACATGGCAGGCTGGCTTGGAACAAAACATTTGGAAATTTGTAAGCTCTACCCGGGCATTTGCCTGCTTTGTCAAAACAGGGTCATCTCGCTGTAGATTATGCAGAGAGGTGGGGAGAAAAAGACATTGACAGTGTCGTAATGACAAAAGGAGGGAAAATTCTGATGATAATATAATACGCAGCTCAAATCACAGTGTTGGCATCCAAACATTTCATGCTGGAGAAGCAATAACAAAATACAGGCAGGATATTTTGTCGATCTGATATTTGCTGAATTTCTTAATGAGCATAACAGCCCCTACCAATTTGGTCAAAGTTCATCCAAAGTCCGCTGTCCCGCTAACTCACACACAAATATCACAATGGTTTAGCAGTTTTATTAACATTCCTCGGTGCAAGGAATTGACAATAGTTCATGATGTAGTGACCGCTCAAAGTTTCAACATCATTGGGGGGAAAAAGTGATTTTATGAGCATTTTTCATGCTTACCCCTGTTATGGCATTCCCCAAGATCACATGACCAAAATTTGAATGCTTGGCCACAGCATACAATGCAGTATGGGAAACATGGTTTATTTGGATAGATAACAGATATAAAAATAGAAAATGTAAATAATGTATATAATAAATAAGAGGGTATGAAAGTATTATGCATTGTAAGTTTTGATAGGACACATAAATGTATATATAATGTCACAGTGCTGTTTAATAACTTTTGGTAATATGTATGAATGGGAAAAAAATTCAATAAAGCATTATAAAATTTTTTTTTGAATGCTTGACAATGGACTCATGAGGCTTGCAGTTTCTGGGAGTCACATGATCCCAGGGGTGGGCTGTTGGGGGTTTGCAGGGGTTCAGGAGAGCCCCTAGCTAAGATTCTTTGCAGTTTGGAGAACCCCCCCCCAAATCCCACTCCTGGCTGGCCCCGCCCACCCCACCCTTCCCAGAAGTCCCCACATGGTCCGTTTTGGGTGCAGGTAAAGTGCTGGGCGCATGTGGAGGCTGGAGGAAGCTAAAAAATGGGCCTCCTGGAAATTCGGGAAGACCGGAAATGGGATAGTTTCAGAGTCCAGGGAGGCCATTTTCTCCCTCCCGGAGGATCAAGGAGAGCCTCTTCAGCCCAGGGAGGGCAAAAACACTGTGGTGCAGGAGGCTGACTAAGCCACACCCACCCAGCAACTGGGCAGAGAACCCATTGCTAAAATTTTTGAAGCCCACCCCTGCATACATCCCCCTTTGTGACTTTCTTACAGGCAAAGCTGTCCCTCTGCAGCAGGAAAGGCCAACCTTTTGGACCTCAGGGACCACCAAACTCATAATTTTAAATCCCGTGGACCGGAGACCCTGGGAAAATCCCCAAAAAAAGTCTGCAGGAAAATTCCTCACCCCGTTTTCTTACCAATCGAATCATTCTTTATTTGGGATTACAGGATACCATCTCCAGCTCCGTTTTCAGGGGGAGAGAGAGAGACTTTTGGCTTCATGCAAGGAAAGCAGCAGAAGCAGCAGAAGTCTTTCTTTCTCTCCCCCAAACTCCACCAGGAATGAGTCTTTGCCGGTGCAGCCTCTTGGACCAGGAGGCCTTGCAGGGTCCCAAAGACTCATTTCTGACGGAGTTTGGGGGAGAGAAAAAAAGACTTTGGCTGCTTTCCTTGTGTGCAGCCAAAGGCAGAAGAAGAAAGAAACGGAAAGAAGCAGCCCAGTGGCCAGGCAAGTGAATGGAGCAAGTTCCCCTACTCCACCCTTTCCCTCCTCCCCTCACTACTTCATGTTGTTCACAATGCAAGCGACATAAGCCTTGTGTTTCCACGCAGCCCAGATTAATTGCTTTGGGGAGTGCTTTGGGGGTGACATTTCTCTGTGGACCACCAAAATTATCTCATAGACCACCAGTGGTCCCCAGCCCATTGATTGGTGACCACTGCTCTGAAGCATAATCTCTCCAGACATTAGACTGGAAATCTGATACTCTTTCCGAAGGCCCCGAAGATGTGGGCCTGGGGAACCAAGAGTGGGGTGGAGCCCATTAAACAGCTGGTGTATGTATGTATTGTCGGCAGAGTGCAGGGTTGGGGGTTTATTATTTTATTATTTTTATTTCTTTTATATTATGTTTTTTAAAAATTTCCCGTAAGTCGCCTTGTAAGTCGCCGTGAGCAAGTGAGGTGTCAATATAAATTTTTTTCAAATAATTTGGGAAAAAAAGTCAACAGGGAAGCCAGATAAAATTAACAATTTGTGGTTACTAACTTAACAATTGTGGTGATTCACTTAACAACTCTGGCAAGAAAGAGCGTAAACTGGGGAAAAAACTTGCTTAGCAACTGTCTTGCTTAGCAACAGAAATTTTTGGCTCACTTCTGGTCATAACTTAAGGGCTACCTGTATGCTGACTTAATAGCTAGGCTAGTACTTTCCCTTTATATTATTCAAAAGCACAGATCTAAGAATTGCAAACATTATTTGAGCGTGGGCCTAAATCTGGCCATTAAAGAATTGTTCTGATCATCAAATACTTCCTCTAAAACAGATAAAATATTAGCATGAGGGCAGGACAAGAAGCAATGGGTGGAAAGTAATCAAGGAGAGAAGCAACCTAGAACTAAGGAGAAACTGCCTGATGGTCAGCACAGTTAATCAATGTGAACAATTTGCCTCCAGAAATTGTAAAATGTTCCAACACTGGAAGTTTTTAAGAAGAGATTGGATAATCATTTGTCTGAAATGGTATAGGGTTTCCTGCCTATGCAGGGGGTTGGACTAGAAGACCTCCAAGGTCCCTTCCAATTCTGTTATTCTACTCTACTCTACTCTACTCTACTCTACTTAACATAGGACCCATATTTCTGCAGCAAAAGAGGATGAACTGACCTATAACAAGTCTAGATTGACTTGTTGGCTTCATTTCAAGATATAATCCCTATATTAAAATTTTACTAGTCACCTCGTTGATGGCTGAGCTACAAATAATTTCAGCTTTCCTTGACGTCTGAGCTAAGCCGGTGAATCAGTACGTCAACATCTGTGAATGATACATTGCAGAGGCTTGAAAGCAGCAGCTCTGTTATATTCTAGATGTCACAACAATCCCACTCTTGGCAAAAGACAGTAGAGTCACAGAATACATTACGCTGTTTGACAAGCAAGTCTCGGATTCAAATAGCTGCTCTAATCTAACGCATCAAAGAGATTTCCATCAGAACAAATAGAGACAACTCTGAAAACAGAAACCGAGACAAGACTGTCTCAGTGAAGGAGAAGATAGGGGCAATTAATGGAATGTATTGGGAATGGGTGGTGTTGTTGTTTTCCTTTCTGTTGAAAGAAAGTATATTTTCCCCCAAATCCTTGATGAATCATCTTTTGCATCTCTGTTCTTAGCAAGCAACAGGCAGGGATTAAATGATCAGAAAGACATTAGTTAATTAGCTTCTAGGGTTAGTTAGTCAGTTTCTAGGGTTCTTTTAAGAATGGAATGGAATGGAATGGAATGGAATGGAGTAGAGTAGAGTAGAGTAGAGTAGAGTAGAGTAGAGTAGAGTAGAGTAGAGTAGAGTAGAGTAGAGTAGAGTAGAGTAGAGTAGAAGCTGGAAGAGACCTTGGAGGTCTTCTAGTCCAGCCCCCTGCTAAAGCAGGAGAACCTATACCACCCACCTTGGAAAGATGGAAGGCTGAGTCAACCATGAGCTGGTCAGGATCGAACTCCTGACAGTGAGCAGTGAGTTAGCCTGCAATACTATATTCTAACTGTTGAATATTTAACACTAACCACTCTATCACCATGGCTCTTTTGATACACAGAATATCCTTAATTATGTGTGGTGATGATGATGATGATGATTGATGATGATGATGATGATGATGAAGATGGTGTTATCCATTCAGTTGTGTCCGACTCTTGATGATTCTATGGGCCAGGTCTCTCTGCTTCTTCTGATTTTGCACTACTTCTTCGAGTTGTTCTATGCTATTGGCTGATATCAACTTTGATGGAGTCCAGCCACCTTGTTCTTTGATGGCCTGTTTCCTTTTACCTCTAACTCTTCCAAACATTTGTCCACTGAACTGCCCCGCGTGACATGGCCAAAGTAAATGAGATATAGTTTCGTGATTTTGCCTTCTAGTGACATGTTTGGTGTTATGGGCTCCAGTACTTGTTTGCTAATCAACTTTTCACACCTAATTATGTGTTGATATTATATATTTTTAGCTTAGACAGCAAACTCATAACAGGCCTGACTTCTGCCAAAGAGACTATTTCGAGAAGAAAGCAGAAATAGGTAAGTCAAGTTACAGTCAAGTTACAGACAGACTGCACTGCAAATATACACAGTGTACAAATAGATGAATGGATGGATGGATGGATGGATGGGTGGGTGGGTGGGTGGATGGATGGATGGATGGATGGATGGGTGGATGATAGATAGATAGATAGATAGATAGATAGATAGATAGATAGATAGATAGATAGATAGATAGATAGATAGAATTTGTCTTGGTGCATATGCTCTCAGTGTACATAGAAGAAAAGATACATTTGTCTAGAGTCAAGAATCATAAGGTACAGCACTTAATAATAGTCATAGGGTACAATAAGCATTCAAATCATAGTAGGAAGCAGTCAATAAAAATCGTTAGGATACAAGCCACAAGGTTACAGTCATACAGTCATAAGTGGGAAGGGATGGGTGATAAGGAGTAATGAGAAGATTAATAGTAATAGTAATGCAGACTTAGTAAACAGTTTGACAGTGTTGAGGAAATTATTTGTTTAGCAGAGTGATGGCATTGGGGGAAAAACTGTTCTTGTGTCTAGTTGTTCTGGTGTGCAGTGCTCCATAGCATCGTTTTGAGGGAAGGAGTTGAAACAATTTATGTCCAGGATGTGAGGGGTCTGTAGGTATTTTCACAGCCCTCTTTTTGACTCGTGCAATATGCAGGTCCTCGATTGAAGGCAGGTTGGTAGTAATTGTTTTTTCTGGAGTCCTAATTACTCTCTGAAGTCTGTGTCTGTCCTGTTGGGTTGCAGAACCAAACCAAAATATTTCTGGAAATCACCTCCAAGTCATGACCATTTGGCCTCTAGCAACATAGAGATTTTTAATGCGAGCCAGAGAAATCAAGCTCTTAACAATTTCATTAGGTACATTAATCCATTTGGAAGAAGAAGAGATACGGAGCTCAAAGCTCTGGACATATGGATGGTTTAAAGAACAAATTTCTTCCAGAACATGGATGATCCGTTGTGTATCATTCAATTGTCAAGTTGACCAAATGAAATCAGGACACCACTGTCACGAAGAGCAAGATAAAGAAGATATTTTGAAGGGGAAAACACAAAGGGGGTAAAGAGGAACTTGGAGAAGGAAGAAGTGATGGGGATACTTAGATGGTTTGGCTTCTCTCCTGCCCCCTCCATGAATAAATTATCTGGACTCCTTTTATGTTACCTGCCACTATGGGGAGGAGGGAAATTATAGGCCCCCTTACCACAGCAAGTGAACAGTAAACATTCCATGATGGTTCGGACATCACTGGAGTCCTGCCAGCCAAAATTACCCCTCTTCCAGCAAGATAAACATCATATTACTTCATTACCCTTTTAAAATATATGCAAATTAAATCCATTATTCTTTCTTACGGCAGGAGCGAGGTTCGTTTGTCTGGGATTCATCAGCCATCTTTTGTTACCACTGTCCGTGAATAGAGAACCCAGCCCTGTCCGCGGTGCGCTCTCTCTCTCTCTCTCTCTCTTCTCATCTTGGAATCAAACATTAATACCATTTGACAGTAATCAATAACAGTTATCACAATGGGGATCTAATCATGATTGTGGGTGGGTGCTCCCTTTCCCTCCCAAAGCTGGCTCATCACCGACAACGCCATAAATGAGATTAGCATAACATCTGCCTATGACAAATGCAGCGAAATCATTTCAATGTCGACATGAGCTTTGGATTTTGGCTGCATCACCAAAACGGAATCCATTTTGCCTAGATTGTCCTGGTTGTATTTATATACGTCTGTATGTATGTATGCATGTATGTATGTACGTGTGTGTGTGTGTATATATATATAAAATAATATATATATACACACACACACACGTATATATATATATAAAATTATATATATATATAAAATTAGCTCTGTTGTTTTTGCTTCCGTCATGTTTGTTAAAGGAGACTTATCTCTTGTTGCTTTCTCCCATGCCCAACCCAGCCTGGGAGGCAGTTGAGAGGGCCTATTACATGTGCAAGGACTAAATTGATGAATGATATCATAAAGGCAAAGATCTCTGTAATGGTAGCTTAATACTCTGACGATGTCAGCAGAGGCTGACAAAAGCTTAGTAAGTATATTAAATGTAAGTTCTGGAGATTGCAGGATGTCTGTTTCTTCTTTTACATGTATACCTTTTACAAGTATACAATGTATGTCTGTGTGTGTGTGTGTGTGTGTTTGTGTGTGTATCTGTGTGTCTGTGTATGTCAAGGAAGGACAGATGGACAGAACTCTGGGGAATGTGCTTTTCCTGTTTCAGCAAATTGAAGAATTAGAAATAGGATACCGGCAAGATTGGTAACGTGTAAATTTAGTAAATAAATAAATATATTGTCACTATTTATTTTATTTATTTGCTTTGTTTCTCTCCTGCTTTTATTTTTTTTACAAACAATTCAAGGCAGTGAACATATCCAGCATATCTTCCTCCTCCCCTTTCCCCCACAACAACAGCCCTGTGAGGCGCGTTGGTCTGAGAGAGAGAGGGAATGACTCAAAGTCATCCAGCCAGCTTTCATGCCTAAGGAGAGACTAGAACTCACAGTCACCCGGTGGTTGGGCTAAAGTCACTCAGTTAGCTTTCATGACTAAGGCGGGACTAGAACTCACAGTCTCCTAGTGATTGGCTCAAAGTCACCCGTCTTTCATGCCTAAGGCGGGACTAGAACTCACTGTCTCCTGGTGATTGGCCCAAAGTCACCCAGATAGCTTTTATGACTAAGGTGGGATTTTTGAACTCAAAGTCTCCTGTCTATGGAGGTTCTCAGCCATTTAGGTCATGGTTGTCCCGAAGGACGAGAAGCAAAATGTCTTCAAAGAAAAACCAGAAAGTCCCGTTGCCTCTTGAAAAATCACCTTTGGGTCACAATCTCCTGCTTTCTAGCCTGGGGCATTCACTAGACCAAACTGACTCCCTGGTATATAACATTGTGTATCACAATTCACAGCTCATTTTGATGGTTTTGTTTCCAGAGTGGTTGAACAATTTTTCCTTGGAAGAAATTCTGATGTAACTCCAAGGCCATTCTTCCCTTATAGGAGACTTCAATGCTCCAAAGTGATGGCATCCCTTTTGTTCAAAGTATAGATTAAAACAGATTCCTAGCATGATGAGATGTGAGGAAGGAACGGCTCTTAAAAATAACTTTACGTTGCAATGCAGAGAGGTGTGAATGCTGCTTTGACGAGCAAAGATACTTTTTGGAACTGGAAGTGCGTAGATATTTTTAAGCCATAAAATGACTCTTCTAATAGAATGTTATTTCAGATCCTGGCCAAAGATTTGCAGTGCTGCCACTTATTTAAGAAAGAGCATGGATGTTGTTTGTACAAATAGCTTGGGGAACTGCCAAACCACCAAACCCTACATTAGCAATCAAAATCCAGAATGAAAATAGAGACATATTTATGGTATTTTAGCCTGTTCCTGGACTGTCTGGTATTCTTAATCGCTTGCTAATTACGAAGGAGAATTTTCAAAGATTGGAGTTGCCTCCCACGTCATTCAGAGCAACAACAAACCTCTTGTACACAGGGATGGGATTCAAATTTTTTAACAAACGGTTTGTGGGGTGTGCCTAGGTGGGTGTGGCCATGTGACTGGATGGGTGTGGCTTTTTTTGGCAGCACCCCCTCCATTTTGGGGGCCTTCTGGGCCTCAGGGAAGCCTCGTAGGCAGCAGTAAGACAGCGAGGAGAATCCCGGTACAGCTGATCATAGGAACAACTGATGGTCGGGAGGGGAAAAAAAAAAGAAATACCTTAACTGGGCAGGGAAGAACGCAGTCAGCGATGTCGGGCATGCGCATGATGTTGCGCATGTGCGATAAGGACTGACTGGGTGGGGGAAGGGAAGGGTGGGTGGAGAAGGCTGGAGCTAGCCGGGGGCACAATTTGCCGGTCCTCCGAACTGTGCAGAATCATAACAACCGGTTCTACAGAACCGGTCCGAACCGATAGAATCCCACTCCTTCTTGTACAGGTAATTCTTGCAACCACAACCACACCATGCCAGGCCCCTGGTTCTCCTCTGTCTCTCAGAACTTGCTCAAACCCGTGTTCACCAGTTTGAGGGTACCATCTATCCATCTCCTCCTTCTGCCGTCCTTTTCCCCTTTCTGTCTTCAATCATTGCCAACATCAGGGTTTTTTCCAACGAGGTAGCCAAAGTATTTGAGCTTCAGTTTCAGCATTTGTCCTTCCAAAGAACAGTCGGGATTAGCTTCTCCTTCTCATTAGTTACCCCTTATCTTTTCAACCTGTGATATGAAGGGTGAAGATTAGGAGCGGTGCGGTGGCCTAGAGGTGGAGCTCTTGCCTCACAATCAGGAGGCTGGGAGTTCGATCCTAGGTAGAGGCAGATATCTCTGTCTCTGGGCATATTGAGAATGTATCTGCTGAACAAAACTCCGTACTGGTGGCAGGAAGGGCATCCGGCCAGTAAACACTCGGCTCCATTCAGTTGCCCAGACTCCTCCCTGTAAGGGATTATGGGATCCGTTAAAACATGATGATGACATGAAGGATGAAGTTTGGAGGATTCTCCATGCAAGATTTCTCCTCTGTGTTTATTTGTCAGAGAACTAAGGTTTACTTTCAGGTTCCATAGATGCTGAGCAGCTGTGCCCCATACAACGATACACATTTCCCTCTGGCTCCTGAAATAATCCATTTTCTGGATGATCACAATGCACTGAACCCTAAACTAAATAAATTAGCTGGGTTCACGCCGTATGCACTGTTCCGAAAGCCTAAATTTTGTACTAATTGAGCTGAACATGTCATGAAAATACATCTCCTAGGTTTTTGTGTTTTTACTTGATCTGTGGAGGGTGTTGTCTACCCATGTAATCTCCCTGCTTTGCTTTCCCTTTTGCCCACCACCTGGGTGTGTACGGATTTCTTTCTGTTCACAACGGCCTTCGGATCTGGGTTGGTCTCTCACAATGCACAAAGCTAGGATTTTTTAAAAAAAAACCTGAAGGCTTTGCTTAGCATGCATCCATCTAATACCCTGCCTTGATGGCAGATTGCATGCTGGGTCAGCATTAGACTTTCAAGTGGCACATTGGAACCAAATTTGCATTCTTAAGTGTTCGGTTTAAATGGGGGACTCTAATGAGCATGCCAACTACAAAAGGGAATACTGGGAGGACTGGGGTGGGGGAAGGGAGAGAAACACTGGTTCTTCAGACTTTTCATAAAGCTACAGCTGACTATTTGAAAGTACTTTCTGCTGATCAAAGGGGCACGCACAAACACACCCGTGCAACATTAGTCCAGGGGAAAAAAAAACCCAACGAGGAGCATTTTCAGAAAATTATGTAGAGGGAAGTCAAGGCACAAGCCAACCTGTGAAGGAAAGATGCAATTTCTTTCAGATTTGCAAATGTATGAGCAAAGAACCTGATTCATAATTTGACACAAAACATCAAAAGGGTGTGCCCATTTATCTGTATTTACTTTGTTCTTATTTATGTTCCTACTTATACTTGTTATCTTGTACATGTTTGACAAACAAACAAATAAATAAATGAGCACCATAGCTCAATAAACATTTATCTGATAAGTGTGTGTTGTTGTTGTTCTAAAGCCTCCATTTTGGTGGGAACATAAAGAAAATGAATTTGGATTCAAAGAAACTTTCTTTAGACATAAGACTGAAATAACCTTATTCTCCTCTTCGAGAATATTCTTGATATTATTTACTCCACTCAACCTTAGCTATATTTATTTAAAGGACTATATAATAGATCATTTAAAATAATTGCGCACGTTTTAAGAAACTATCAGGGATTTGGTTTGTCAAAGTAACATTTATACACCAGCCAGGTTTTGTCCATAGCTTAGTTTCACAATATTTAATCAAAATCACATTTAGAATTGTTCTTCTTTCTTTCTCAGTGAACTAGGGTCTATAGAAGAGCAATTAAGGTTTCAAACTCAGATGGAGTTATCCAATGTCAGGAATATCCAAAACAAAACATTTCAGAGAATTCCAGAATTTCCATGGCTCTTTCAAACAACATAGATCAATTGAGGATGGGTTAATTGTTTTTATAGAAATTAAATCTCTGAAATGAAAGGACTTTGGGTTGTGTTTTAGAATAGAATATGATTCTTTATTGGCCAACTGTGATTGGGCACACAAGGAATTTGTCTTGGTGCAAATGCTCTCAGTGTACATAAAAGAAAAGATACATTCGTCAAGAATCATAAGGTACAACACTTAATAATAGTCATAAGGTACAAATAAGCAATCAAATCATACTAGGAAACAGTCATTATAAATCGTAAGGATACACGCGACAAATTTACAGTCATACAGTCACAAGTGGGAGGGGATGGGTGTTAAGCAATGATGAGAAGATTAATAGTAATAGTAGTGCAGACTTAGTAAATAGACAGTGTTGAGGGAATTATTTGTTTAGCAGAGTGATGGTGTTCGGGGAAAAAACTGTCCTTATGTCTACTTGTTCTGGTGTGTAGTGCTCTATGGTTTTGAGGGTAGGAGTTGAAACAATTTATGTCTGGGATGTGAAGGGTCTGTAGATATTTTCACAGCCCTCTTTTTGACTCGTGCAGTATGCAGGTCCTCGACTGAAGGCAGGTTGGTAGCAATAGTTTTTTTGCAGTCCTAATTATCCTCTGAAGTCTGTGTCTGTCCTGTTGGGTTGCAGAGCCAAACCAGACAGTTATAGAAGTGCAGATGATAGACTCAATAATTCCTCTGTAGAACTGGATCAGCAGCTCCTCAGGCAGTTTGAGCTTTCTGAGTTGACACTTCCATTTTAGACCAAGGGGTCTAAACCATACGATGAACAATTGTGCGAAGTATGCATGTCTAGTCTAACAAAGACAAGGATCAGGGTGACATGATAGATGTCTTCTAGTACTTGAGGGGCTGTCAGAAAAGAGGGAGCCGATTGAGAGAATCAACCTGAGGGTGCTTTGGACATGTAGTGGAAGCTAGTTAAAGAAAGATCTAACCTAGAATTAAGGACAAACTTCCTAAAGTGAGAACAGCTTGCCTTTTGAAGTTGTGGGTGCTCCCTCACTGGTGATTTTCAAAAATAGATTGGACCATCATTTGTCTGGGATAGTATACATTCTCCTTCCTTGAGCAAGAAGTTGGATTAGAAGACCTTTAATGCCCCTTCCAGCCTGCTGATTCTATATTCTAAGAAAATATATTTCTTATATCTTTGATGCATGCTTGATATCTTTGATGCATACTTTGATACTATTGGAACTACACATTTTCATACTAATGCAAGGGATCTAGGAATAAAGTAAAACCAAGGTCTTTTGCATCCACCTGGACAACCAAATAACCAATGGTGGTTGTTGGGTTTTTTTGGCCACAGAGTAAAGTACTGCAAAGTCCATTATTTTCTTTCATCAGCAAGTTCTTTGACAGCATATCACTGGAAGCAATCCAATCCTCAGAAGAAGCTCATTGCACAAATTCATGTGTATTGTGATGCAGCATATGAACACGCTCCCCCCAAAATTTTTTTCCAGCTAGAACAACTTGGCACGATAGATTTGGCCAAGATTTCCAGTTTATTCTAGTTTAGAGAATTGAAGTTCTATCTCAATCTTTTATGAACTCAAAAGTGATGTTTTCATCATGCTGTTGTTGGCTTTTTGTCTTATATTTATCACCCCGGCCTTCAATTTCATTCCTAATTTAGAGAGCTAGTGCTTTTCAAAAGGCACAATGACTGTCTGCTCACTGGACTGTCTCTAGTCAATTCCTGATTGTCTCCTGCCTTCCATTCATCACCGCTTCAATTTATCCTTTGTAGACTGCTGCCAAAACTCAAAGGTGAACAATACTGGGAAACATGAGAGCTCCTATTTGCACACTTAATTCTTGGCCATTCAGACCCAGTTCAGATGGCAGCTCTAAGTTGACCCTGACTGACCTTGAAAACTGCCCAGCAGAGTCAGACCTGGTTAGGCCTTGGATGGGAGACAGTCAAGAATTCTAGAGATGTGGATTAGCCTACAAAATTGAGGGAGTGGGGGGGACCCTGTATACCATACGTAGTTGTAGCAGACACGGTATTCAGCAGGTTCTGACCAGTTCTGGAGAACCAGTAGTGGAAATTTTGAGTAGTTGGGAGAACCGGCAAATCCCGCCTCTGACTGGCCCCGCCCCCATCTCTTCTCTGCCTCCCATTGAGTCCCAGCTGATCAGCTGAGTCTTCTTTTGTTGCCCTGCACGGGAGAACGGAGCCGGAAAGCAGGTTAGTGATGTGGGGAGGGAATGGGGATTTTGCAGTAACCTTCTCCTGCCATGCACAACAAGCCATGCCCACAGAACCGATAGTAATCAAATTTGAATCCTACCACTGGAAGTAGCAATAGTTGCTATTAAAAAATCTGGGCTGCATCAATAGAGGGATAGCATCAGGATAATAACAAGTGACAATACTGCTTTATACAGCACTCATGGGACCGTGAGTGGAATACTGTGTCCAGTGCTGGTCACCACAATACAAACCAAGAAGTTGAGACCATAGAAAGTTTGCAGGGAAGAGCAAGAAAGATGACGAAAGGGTCTGGAAGCTAAATCAAGATGATAAATGTTTGAGGAAGGTAGGTATCTCTAGCCTATCAAAGAAAAGGGTTGGAGTGACAGGATAACAGTCTTCCAATATTTGAGGGGCTGTCACGGAGTAAAAGGGATTAATCTATCCTTTAAAGCACAGGAGGGAAGGGAAGGACAAGAAGTAATGGGTGGAAACCTGTCAAAGACAGATTCAACCTAGAATTAAGGAGAAATTTTCAATTGGTCAACAGATTAGCTTCCCTCCCAGAGTTGCAGGTACTCCATCACTGGAGGTTTTCAAGAAGAGACTGGACAACCATTTATTTTATTTTAATTTTTTTTTTAATTTGGTTTGTCAATTGCTTACAAGATAATAGGTATAAGTAAAAACATAGTTATGAATACATGGATACTTATAAGAAAAATAAAAGAATCAATAGGACAGGGACGGGAGGCACATTGGTACGCTTATGCAAGCCCCCTACAGACCTCTTAGGAAAGGGGTGAGGTCAATAGTAGACAGTTTAAGGTTCAAAATTTTTGGGGTTTGGGGAAGAAACCACAGAGTCAGGTAGAGTATTCCATTTAATTGGGATGATATAAGGACTCCTGCCTGGGGAAGGAGGTTGGGCTACAAGACCTCAAAGGTCCCTTCCATCTCTATGTTTCTATGAGTGAGAGAGAGAGAGAGAGAGAAACAGACAGACAGACAGATATAGATTTAGATATAGAGATAGAGATAGATATATAGATATAGATATATAGACATATAGATTTAGCTATAGATTAGATATAGTGTCAAGACCAACTCAAAGTAGTCAATATTTTATAATAGAACAGCTACCATGGAGGAGATCCAAGATTAGCTTTGCAAACAAACAGCTCCATCCAACAATTCTGCAAATGGAGTTGAGAACACATCACACAAGAGGAAGTTTCCGTAAGTAGGCCAAAATAATTATCCAAGTACAAGAACAAGCTACAAACAGACAATAACAGCTTTAGGCAGAACTGCACACAAAGCTGTTTGTTCAGATCGATCTGCTTGCTTGCTGTAATCATAATCATAGACAGTCAAATTCTCTGGATTTTTTCTAAATTCGTATATATTTGCAGGAAATCTAGCTGAGTGGTGAGGTTCGATGGATTCTTGATATTTCTTTCCATCGAACCCTTGGTTCCTCATTCATACATAACTAGATTGGATGTAATTAAGCATGGTTGGTGTAAATTAGGAGAAGACAATTGGCAACGAATGGGTGAGATGGGATCTCTAGTTTCCCAAGATAGTGGTGCTTTGATTCGGTAGCCAAATGGCCTATTTCTGTTGTACAATGTGAGTTTGTTTAACAATAAAGATAGGAGTATCTGGGAGACAGGTGGCTTAAAACTGCTAGTAAATTCCAAACTCCCTGAAGACCTACCATCAACATCCATCCTTTCTTCTCCCAAATTTCATAAACATGTGTTTGGCCCATCTGAGGATGTGTTGGACTTTTTAAGGGTGAAAATGGGAGAATGTTTGCCTCCAAACACCTCAACAACAAGTAGAAAAAGAGATTGGACAACCATTTGGCTGAAATGGTATAGGGTTTCCTGCCTGAGCAGGGGATTGGCTAGAAGACCTCCAAGGCCCCTCTCAATTCTTCTCTTCTCTTCTGTAAGAAAAAATGCAGAAAGAAATGGGACATTAACACAGTTTTCCTTTCTTTACTCAGATTTCATCAACAATTCTATGTATACAACAGATGTAGATGTATATTTCTGATCTTGAATAATGCTTTCAGAATAGCCCTATTAAATTACACTCTGATAGTGATGTTCAGATGTCTACTTCTTGCCAGAACAGATTCACGAGCTCTACTTTTCACGCTGGTCAACTTATCAAGAGAGACCATTTATAGTTCCACAATTATTTTAAAAAATATTGGATCCACGTTTTAGAGTTCTAAGTTGGTGTGGGGTACTGCTGAGCCTTTTGTAAGAATATATTTAAACAATTTTTTTTTAAGGAAAACTTCCCCAATTCCATAAAACAATAGATATCTATTATTTTTTCACTCCAGACTTCTAACCTCTTTGCAAAGTTATGTTGAAAGAGGGAAGGAATGGGGGAAAAAAAAAAAATAACGACAGGACTTTTAATGATACAAAAATGGAATGATTTTACACTTGATCATTGCACAGATTTGCTTCCAGCGTGAGATTATACATAATACCAGCAGGACAGACAATCTTCATAATAGCGATATGAGGGCATTGCTCAGGGTTTTTAGAAGGTAAAAACTGCACCAACTTTTTTTTTTCACAGGGACAAAAGAACACAATTAGAGGTACCCTTTTGAAATATAAAGAATAAAAAGCTCAGAACGTGGTTTATTTGAGGACTCTTCTGAATATGTTTCAAACTTTTATATATCATTTCTGAAGTGCCCAGTTTTAATGAGACAAACCGCTGATGGAAAAAAAAATATGGATGGAGATAATTCTGAATGAATAATCAGG
This sequence comes from Bungarus multicinctus, assembly GCA_023653725.1. Classification (NCBI taxonomy): domain Eukaryota; kingdom Metazoa; phylum Chordata; class Lepidosauria; order Squamata; family Elapidae; genus Bungarus; species Bungarus multicinctus. The sequence goes on along the minus strand of CM042839.1, from coordinate 5,302,142 downwards.
GATGCACTTGAAAAATCAGTGGTGCTTGAGAGGATTCACGAAAGGGCATTTAGCACAGCACAGTGCCACAAAAGATTCAAAATAGGTTTATCACACTGTAAATAAATTAGGGAGAGAGGGAGAAAAAAAGAGGGGGGGGAGGGAGAAGGAGAGAGAGAGAGAGAAATTTCTATAGCTAAGAATATATATACTGTAATTCCTAACAGAATTAGTGGTTTGAGTTTAGAAACTTGGGAGAATCTATTTTTGTGCTCTGCAGTTCTATAATCTATATTATTATTTTGGTTGGTTGCCTAGCCAGATGTTTAGATTGGATTCAGAATTTTTAATCTACCTATCAAGTCCTATTCCCAAGGAATAGATAGGTGTTTATTATTTATTATTTTTATTTATTAAATGTACTGGCCACCCATCTCATTTCAAGCGAGTCTGGGCAACAGATGTTATCGTTTGATGGTGTTAAAGATCTTGTCACAGGATGTAAGCCACTTGGAGTAAAGCTGACTTTTGCAATTGACTGACGCTGTGGTGGTTTTTTGAAGGTGTTTAAGAAGTGGTAGCAGCCCATGAAGATCTATTTTCTTTCAGATTTCAAGTTTTATCATTGTGTGGAATGAAAGAGCTATTTCAGTAGAAGATGTGGTGGGTGTCAAGCGCCCAGTTGTTGCCTTTGGGGTCTACAATTATGGTTGGAAGTTGATGCCTATATATGAACTATGAAAGTAGATTTTCCCTGTCCAGTTGTGTCCAATTGTACAGTTTGATGCTCGTCTGTTTCTTAGTCAAAGGAGCCAGCAAAGACAATTTCCATGGTCATGTGGCCATCATGGCTATACATCAAAACTGCACAGAAGGCTGTTACCTTCCCGCCAAATTTATCTACTCTCATTACATCTAGAGTATTGCATCCAGTTTTGGTCATCACATTAAAAAAAAGATGTTGAGACTCTAGAAAAAGTGCAGAGAAGAGCAACCAGGATGATTTGGGGACTGGAGACTAAGATATATGAAGAACAGTTGCAGGAACTGGATTTGGCTAGTCTGGTGACGAGAAGGACCAGGGGAGACAGGATAGCAATCTTCCAATATTTGAGGGGCTGCCACAGAGAGGAGGAAGGGGTCAAGCTATTTTCTAAAGCACCCAAAGGCCAGACAAGGAATAATGGATGGAAACTGAACCAGGAGAGATTCAACCTGGAAATAAGGAGAAATGTTCTGACGGTGAGATCAACCAATAGAACAGAAGTTGCCTTCAGACATCATGGGAGCATCATGAGCTGAGCTGAGCAAGAATGGGAGCTCACCCTGTCACACAGCACTGGGGTCTCAAACCCAGGATGACCAGCTTTCCAGATGACAAGTTCAGCGTCTTCACCCACTTAAGTCTGGCTTTCCTGCAAAACTGGGCCCATAACAAACCACTGGTTCATTTAATGATGGTGCCATTCACTGTACGTCTGGTGCATTCACTTACCAACCACCTCAAAAAACATGATGACATTGTTACGTAATGGATTACGGTCAAGGACCAACTGGAGCACAAAAAAGGCCAGATTATTTTTGCAAAAAGTCATGCATCTTCAGACATTTAACTTCCCTGCCAGTCTGGTTTAAAGAAAGACAGAAAGTAGCGGTGGTTGTTCCCCCCCCATACTTGCTATTAGAAAAACAGAGCCCAGCATAATTTATCAAAACATATTAGGAAGCAGTGAGGTTTCCCAGGCTGCGGTTCAATCTGCACCTGCCTCTCTGAGTAAAAACTGAGCACTCATCACCGTCCAAATGAATTGTGCCTTTCCGGCCACTTTTGATCAGTTGCAAGCATCTGAAAACACCCAGGCTTTCTCTGGCTGACAAAGCAACATTGATTGCTGGGAGATAAAGGTTAAGAAAAGCCAATTTGGCTACACAGATCTGTTCCACACCTCTGGTGTCCTTTTTCATCCTCTCAGTGTGGTTCGTGGGTTGGCCAGATGCAAACAGAGGGCTAGAAGTGGCAATAGGTAGATAGCAGTAGCACTTAGCAATAGCACTTAGACTTATATACCACTTTATAGTGCTTTTACAGCCCACTCTAAGCAGTTAACAGAGTCAGCCTGTTGCCCCCAACAATCTGGGTCCTCATTTAATCAACCTCAGAAGAATGGAAGGCTGAATTAGCCTTGAGCCTGGTGAGATTCAAACTGCCAAATTGCAGGCAACTGGCAGTAAGCAGAAGTAGCCTGCAGTATTGGACTCTAACCACTGCACCACTGTGGCTCATGAGATAGGTAGGTAGATAGGTAGGTGAGGACAGAGAGAGGAAGGGAGGGAGGGAGAGGGAGAGGGGGAGAGAGAGAGACAAGAGAAAGATCCCCATGGTGTCCTGAAAAAGTTCTGAAAAAGGAAGAAGAGGAAGGAGGAGGAGGAGGAGGAAGAAGCAGAAGCAGAAGCAGAAGCAGAAGCAGAAGAAGCAGAAGCAGAAGCAGAAGAAGAAGAAGAAGAAGAAGAAGAAGAAGAAGAAGAAGAAGAAGAAGAAGAAGAAGAAGAAGAAGAAGAAGAAGAAGAAGAAGAAGAAGAAGAAGAAGAAGAAGAAGAAGAAGAAGAAGAAGAAGAAGAAGAAGAAGAAGAAGAAGAAGAAGAAGACTCAACAACAGGGCTCATTTAATCTTCTGGACACAAATGCATGGGGAAATAACTAGGTCTTCAGTACTTTTATGAAATGCTAACAGGTTTAGGGCCATCTGAATCTCCACAAGGATGTTCCTCCATTAAATAGACACGTACAATCAAGATCATAGTGGCTTATATCAGGATGATCATTGTCTTCATCTCTTTTTTTGCCATTAATGATCATCCTTGGTTTTCACATCCCCAAAATATGTAGCCTTCCATCAATTAAATCTCATGTCCTGAAACTTGCCTATGCAGTCCAAAAGATGACTTTGCTTTATCCAATTGAGGTCCCAATTTTGAAATTATTGATGAAAACGCCTTGTTGACATAATGATTGTTTAATTGGTCTCTCTTCTAAGTTCATGAAAGATTGGTATTCATGTTTATTCTTTCAACGGTCTTTCAATATTAACTAGGAAAACTTCCCGTATCTACTAGCCATCTTCTTCTACCAATGTCATGAATGAGAAATACATCACACATGTGCTAACATGCTGATGATGTGTTACACTAATATATCTTTATACTGGCAATACTCTAATGATCTGTCTGGGCATTAAATCAGCACCATGCTGTCATTTTGATGAGGTGTTACTTCAAGATGAAATCCAACAAATCCAAGATGGCGACCGGCAGCTCCGTTCGAGGGGAGCTCCACCGAGCGCCCGCTTTTGCCGGTTGAGCCGGCCTCCCCCCTCGACCCCCATGTACTGGGGGGGGTATCGAGGGGTTTCGCCCCGTCTGGGGCATCAGAAGAGCCGCCAGAAGAGCCGCCGGGAGGCCGCCCGGGTGACTTCTTGGGGCGGCGGCGGCGGTGATTTGGTGGAGGCCGCGGAGGCCGCAGGCGGCCGAGATGCCGGGCGTGAAGCCGGCCTCCCCCCTCGACCCCCATGTATTGAGGGGGTGTCGAGGGGTTTTGCCCCGTCCGGGGCATCAGAGGAGCCACCAGGAGGCCGCCCGGGTGATTTCTTGGGGCGGCGGCGGCGGCAATTTGGTGGAGGCCGTGGAGGCCGCGACGGCCGGGATGCCGGGCGTGGAGGCCGCGGCGGCCGAGATGTCGGGCGTGGAGCCGGCCTCACCCCTCGGCCCCCATGTATGGAGGGGGTATCGAGGGATTCGGAGGCGTCCGGGGCGTTAGAAGAGCCTCCAGGAGGCCGCCCGGGTGATTCCTTGGGGTGGCAGCGGCGGTGGCGGCGATTTTGCGGAGGCCGTGGAGGCCGCGGCGGCAGCGATGGCGGACGTGGACCCGGCCTCCCCCCTCGGCCCCCATCCATTGAGGGGGCTTCCAGGGGTTTGGAGGTGTTCCGGGCCTTGGAAGAGCCACCGGGAGGCCGCCCGGGTGAATCTTTTGGGGCGGCGGCGGCGGCAGCGGCGGCGACGCTGTTGGGGCTGCCCCGGGGTCGGGGGCTCCTTGGAGGTCCCCTGCCTGGATGTCGGCGGCCCCGAAGATGGTCTACATGCCGTTGTGCTGCCGCGGTTGGTGATAGTGGACGGTACCGTGACAGCCGCAGGGGGGTGGTGGAGACCTCGCTGCGGTCATTCTGCGGCTGGAGGCCCTCCCCAGGGATGCAAATGGCAGGGGCAACAGCGGGACTGGCCGGCCCGAAGGAGGCCGATGACCTCGGTGGTGGTCCCCGATCCGGCGACGGCGAGGGTTAGAAGATCATACTCCTCGGCGGAACTATGGGCTCTCGGGAGGGTCCCCCACTCCCTGGAGTGGCCCTCCGGTCTATCGATGGCCTACCTCAAGGACGGTTCCTGGGATCCGGAGAGGTGGCACGGCCATCAAAAAAGGATTTTTAGAGGGGGTTTTAAACTTTTTAAATTTTTATTCGGGGTTTTATCGAGGTTGGGGAGGGTGACGAAGAGAGGGTTGGGGGATGGTAACTTATTGGGGTTAGGGAGGATACCGGGTCCGGGTTTGGGGGATAACCCGGGGGGATTTGGAGTCAGCCAGGCTGGAGTGCACGTCTGGGAGGGCCCAGAGAGTCGTGAGTCGTGGGGGCGAACACAATTCGGACAGCAGGGGGCGGGTCTCATTGGCACCATAAGTGGGAGGGGCAGATATGATGGGGGTAGAGGGCCATATCAGGTTAGGGGATCGCGTGCCCGCTGTCTCCAAGCGGTGGCGCGCTCCGACCCTCCCGACCCGTCTGGCAGGCCTGGTTGTGCAGAGTCTCAGGCCCTGAGTACCCGGTGATGTTATGTAATGCCAGGTCCGTCGTTAACAAGGCCCCCCTGATTTGCGATCTTATTCAGGAAGAGGGTGCGGACCTGGCGGGGGTCACCGAAACCTGGTTGGGCCCAGAGGGTGGCATCCCTCTGGTAGAGATGTGCCCACCAGGTTTCCAAGCATTCCATCGACCGAGGTCTCAGGGAAGGGGTGGTGGGGTGGCGGCGATTATTAGAGAAGTCCTTTGTCCTAGGGAGGCCACTGTTCCTCAGATGGCTGGTTGTGAGTCTCTCTTTGTGAAGTGGGGTCAGGGGGTTCAGATGGGCCTGTTGATAACGTACCTGGCTCCCTGCCACATGTCATCGGCACTGCCCGGGCTCCTCGAGGTGATAGCCGGGCTGGCGGTTGAAACCCCCAGGCTTTTAGTCATGGGTGATTTCAACCTGTCTTCGCTCGGGGAAACCTCTGGGGTGGCCCGGGAGTTCCTGGCTTCCATGACAGCCATGGATCTGACCCAATTAGTTTCTGGCCCCACTCACATGGGGGGACACACACTGGACCTGATTTTCGCCTCTGGTCAGTGGTTGAATGATCATGCTGGGGACTTAGTTATAAAACCCTTGTCATGGTCCGATCATTCTCTTCTTAGACTGGACTTCGGTGCCGCCACCCCCCATCGCAGGGAGGCGGAGCCAAGGAGATGGTTCCGCCCCAGGCGCCTGATGGATCCTGAATGGTTTCAGATGGAGCTTGGGCCATTTCCTGAAACTCTGGCTCATAACTCGGCCACAGACTTGGTGGCCACCTGGGATAGGTTGGCCGCTGAGGCTCTGGACCGACTTGTGCCTTTGCGACCTCTGACTCGGCATAGATCCCACCTGGCTCCGTGGTTTACGGGGGAGCTGAGGGGGATGAAATGCCGGAAAAGACATCTGGAGGGCATCTGGAGGGCCAGTCGTGCTGAGTCTGACCGGACACAGGTGAGGTCCTATATTAGGACCTACCTAGTGGCGATAGAGGCGGCGAAGCGTTCACACCTCTCCGCCCTTATTGCGTCGGCAGAAAATCGGCCTGCTGCCCTGTTTAGAGTGACCCGCTCCCTGCTTGAGCCGAGAGCGCGGGAGGACCTCTTGCAGGGTAGGGCAGAAGAGTTTTCCCGATTTCTGCATGATAAAATCGCTCAGATTCGGGATGGGCTGGACTCCAGTTGGGTGGTCCCGGGGGAGGTGTCCGGAGCAGGTCTTGAGATGGTTATCTGGGAGGAGTTCGATCCTGTGACCGCCGAGGGTGTGGACAGATTACTGGGGAGGCTGAATGCCACCACATGTTTATTGGACCCGTGCCCTTCCTGGTTGGTTTCTACCTCCAGAGAGGTGACACGAGGCTGGCTCCAGGAGATTGTCAACGCTTCGTTGACGGAGGGGGCGCTTCCGACCGCCCTGAAAACGGCGGTGGTGCGGCCCCTCCTCAAGAAGCCTTCCCTGGACCCGGCTCTTTTGAATAACTATCGTCCTGTCTCCAACCTTCCCTTTGTGGCGAAGGTTGTTGAGAGTGTGGTGGAGCGTCAGCTCCCTCAGTATCTGGAGGAAGCATTCTATTTAGATCCGTTCCAATTGGGCTTCAGGCCCGGGCACAGTACCGAAACAGCATTGGTCGCGTTGGTAGATGATCTCTGGAGGGTCCGTGACAGAGGTTATTCCTCTGTCCTGGTCCTCTTAGATCTGTCAGCGGCTTTTGATACTATCGACCATAGTATCCTATTGCGGCGGTTGGAGGGGTTGGGAATTGGGGGCACCGTTTTGCGGTGGTTCTCGTCCTTCCTCTCGGACCGCTCGCAATTTGTGTTGACGGGGGGGGGAGAGGTCCACCCCTAGTCCCCTCATGTGTGGGGTGCCTCAGGGGTCGGTCCTCTCCCCTCTTCTGTTCAACATCTATGTGAAGCCGCTGGGAGAGATCATCCGTGGTTTGGGGGTGAAATGCCATCTTTATGCTGATGATACTCAGCTTTACATCTCCACCCCAAGCCACCCCAACGATGCTGTGGAGGTTATGGCCCGTTGCCTGGAGGCTGTGCGGAACTGGATGGGCGAGAACAGGCTTCGACTCAACCCTTCCAAGACCGAGTGGCTGTGGTTTCCGGCGGCCCGATATAGTCAGCTGACTCCGTCGCTGGCTATTGGGGATGAGATCTTGACCCCCACAGAAGGGGCCCGCAATCTTGGTGTCCTCCTGGATGTACGGCTGTCTTTGGAAGATCATATTACGGCCGTCTCCAGGGGGGTTTTTTATCAGGTTCGCCTGATATGCCAGATGCGGCCCTTTCTTGATCGGGACGCCTTACGCACAGTCACTCATGCCCTGGTCACCTCCCGTCTGGACTACTGTAATGCCCTCTACATGGGGCTCCCTGCGGGGAACACCCGGAGGCTTCAACTGGTACAAAATGCAGCCGCGCGGGTAGTTATGGGGGCGTCGAGATACTCCCACGTGACGCCCCTCCTGCGCGAGCTGCATTGGTTGCCGGTGGCCTTCCGGGTTCGCTTTAAAGTCTGGTTTTGGTCTTTAAAGCGCTCCATGGCATCGGACCAGGATACTTACAAGACCGCATTCTGCCAGTAGTCTCCCACCGACCTGGTGCAGCTCCCACAGAGAGGGTCTCCTCCGGGTCCCGATGCCTTCTATGTGCCGCCTGGTGACCCCGAGGAACAGGGCCTTCTCTGTGGGGGCACCCACCCTTTGGAACGGGATGCCCCCTGGACTACGAACGACCAGTGACCTGAGGGCCTTCAGACGTGACCTGAAGACCTGGCTCTTCGAGCAGGCCAGCCTGAGCTGACTCAAATGGGATTTTTAAATGGGGTTTTTAGATTAGTTGGGATGGGGTACAAAGTTTTAATTTATTTTAATTGGGGTTTTTTAGATTTTTATAGGGACAGCCTAGGATTTAATTCTTTTTTAACAATTTATATTTGTCTATATGTATTTTAGTTGGCTGTTCACCGCCCTGAGTCCTTCGGGAGAAGGGCGGTATATAAAACCTAAAATAAATAAATAAATAAATAAATAAAGTTGCATCAGTGATCAAAAGCAACTATCAGGAGACCCAACAATAAGACACCTATCTTTTCAGAATTCAAAGATTTGTTGAGTTTAGAAGGAGAGAATTTAGAAAGAATCTCTGGGGTAGAAGTTAGAAGAGATGAAAAGAAGGACTTTTAGCATAAAAAGGTGTTTTGCTCCCTTTTGATACCAAATGTTTATTTCATCTACTTTTACCATCAACTTGTGTTCTTAAATGGAATAAATCAATATTATAAAATCAGCACTATCATTTAATGGATGGGGCTGTGTATTACATAGTTACTTTGGAATCAAATCCATTAATAATATCTCCAATAGTCTAGAAAAGGTCTATTAAAGTGTCAACCATCATGAAGGGCTAAGGAGAAGAAAGATGGAATCAAATGTGAAGTTGTAGTGTAGTTGTAGTGACTCAAAGTCACCCAACTGGCTTTCATGGCTAAGGCAGGTCTAGAACTCACCATCTCCTGGTGATTGATCTAAAATCATCCATCTGGCTTTCATGTTTAAGGAAGGATTAGAATTCCCCATCTCCTAGTGATTGGCCCAAAGTCACCAACAGGTTTTGGACCATAAGGCAGCACTAGAACTTACCATCTCCTGGTGATTGGCCCAAAGTCACCCAAATGGCTTTCATAGCTGAGACAGGACTTGAACTCATGATCTCCTGCTTTCTAGCTTGCTGCCTTAATAACTAGACTAACCACTGTCCTGAGTTGCCCTTGCAACTCAAGTCAAAAATCACAAAATTCAATTCTCATACTCCTATTTTCACCTCCCCCCCACCCTCACATTACTCTGAAATATTTTCTTGTTCTCCATAAAATGGGGCTGCTGCTTTTCTGCTGCTGTTGGTTTGGTTACATCAGCAATTACATTTTGGAGCCTGGCACCATTTCTAATGACATTAGCATTCCTATTTGTAGAATGGGTTTGCTACCGGTATATAAGATCACTTCATTCTGGAAGCGTTCCAAAGTCTAGCGATGGAACATCTGCAAAGTAACTTATAAATGGGTAATGGAGTCAGCATTGTGTTTGATTATCTTTGTCAGCCAGAAGCATTTTAATTAGAGCTGCGCGGTTTAATATTCTGGAGGCAGCTTTTCTTGAAAAAGGGGGCTGTGTTGATTTCTGAAACTTTTTGTGGTCTTTCTTAGCCAGGGGAGGGCAACTAGGTTGAACTCACAAAGCTCTAAGATGGGCCCTTTTCTAGATGCCGTTCAATTAAAAACCTTTCTGGAGGAGAAGGTACATAATAGGTCGCTGGTCTCCACCTTCTGCAGGCCCTCCCCAATTTGGTGGAGGTAGGGATGGGCTGTCCTTCTCTTTGGCCATATCCCAGCTGTGATTATTGTAACTTTGGTGCCAGGAAAACAGTGGTGGGATTTAAAAATTTACTACCGGTTCAATGGGCATGGCAGGGGAAGGATCAGTGGTGGGGTTCAATTTTTTTACTACAGGTTCTGTGGGCGTGGCTTGGTGGGCGTGGCAGGGGAAGGATACTGTAAAATATCCAGTCAGAGGTGGTATTTTCTGGTTCTCCAAACTACTCAAAATTTCCGCTACCGGTTCTCCAGAACTGGTCAGAACCTACTGAAGACCACCTCTGCAGAAAAAACCCTTTTCTCTGTAGGTCTTATGAATTTCCTACCCCTGTTGTAACCTGCAAGGTGGAAGAATGAAGAGGACTGCAACACCTTTTAGATATCCATCCACCATCCATAATGGAGAAACAGTAGAAGAGGTATCTGATATAGATTCCACTTCTGCACTTCGGTGGATGGAAAAATCCCTCTCAGGATCCTCCTAGGGTTATCAAACGAAAACATGGGTGGGGTGAACATCCAATCAGTTTGATCCCCGAGGGATTCAAGGTTCTTAAGGAATCCAAGATTCCAGAGCTTCCTCAAGATTTTCTGGATCTTGTTAGGCTTGTGAATATGTTCCATGTCAACAGAAAGAAGGGATGCAAATACATGGACTGGTCAAAGCAACTATTTCATATCTTCTGGCCTAGCTGTCACAACTTGGAACTGCTAATGAGGAGGAAATACCAAACAAAAAGCATCAATGTGTTTGGCTAATTTTTTAAAGTATTGCTTCATCCTTTCCTTGGGATGTACAGCAAAGGAAGAGAGCAAGCAATAATCTCTATACAGTACTTCGTCTTTGGAAATTGACAGCCATGGTGGAAAACTCTCTTCCCGAGTTTTCCTAAGATCTCAAATGTGCCTACCTGTGGCAAACATGTTGCCAACTAACTCTAATTTTGCTTCAGCCATCACCACCATGTCTATGGAGATTTTCAACCATCTTCATTGTATCATATCTTCATCTTATCATATCATCTTCATCTTCATCTTATCTTCATCTTATCATATCATCTTCATCTTATCGTATCATCTTCATCTTATCTTCATCTTATCATATCATCTTCATCTTATCGTATCATCTTCATCTTATCTTCATCTTATCATATCATCTTCATCTTATCGTATCATCATCTTATCTTCATCTTATCATATCATCTTCATCTTATCGTATCATCTTCATCTTATCTTCATCTTATCATATCATCTTCATCTTATCGTATCATCTTCATCTTATCTTCATCTTATCATATCATCTTCATCTTATCGTATCATCTTCATCTTATCTTTATCTTATCATATCAGCTTCATCTTATCATATCATCTTCGTCATCCATGCTTCTACCTTGTTTTTTTGAGAGCTTCTCTGCTTTTCATTTCTTGGCTATGTGCCTCTGGTACTCTGGAATAGTGCATTCGTTTATAATTAAATGGAATAAACAGCAAACCAAGTCTCTGTAACTTAGAATGAAAGAATAAATAGAATCCCCTAGAAGGAAAAATGAAGATGATTCAAAGTTCTCAGGTGCCCTATTTTAAACAACAAAGGGATCAGAGTTGAGCAAACCTGGGGGGGATAAAAGGAATGGCTCATTTTGATTAGATCAGTTTGATCTCAGCCACGTGAAATTGGAAAGAACAGTTGGTGGTGTGGCCATGCCACAATGAAGTTTGAAAAATGATAGAAACTTACTGTGGCTCACCAAACCTTCTTTCAAGACGCTCTCGATATCTTTATTTTTATCTTTATAGAGAGATGTATAAAAGTAAAATCTAATGGAAGCATCTAACAGGCTTCAGATCTTGATATATTAAAAAGCAGGCAGAAGAGGCCTATGGGAATGGAACAAAGCAAAGGATGAGCACCTCAAACAGAGGCACAAGATTCCTTTTTAAACATTATGTGATATTCTTAAGAAAATGTGTTTTTTTATGTCAATGCATTTCTGTAAAAGCTGCTCCCTGTGTGTTTAGTTTTGGAAGTTTCACATGCAGAACAAGAGGCAATCTTCCTTCCTTCCTTCTTCTCTCCTTCCTTCCTTCCTTCCCTATCTCCCTCCTCCTCCCTATCTCCCTCCCTTCCTTCCTTTTTTTCTCCTTTCTTCTTTCCTTCCTTCCCTCCTTTCTCTTCCCTCTCCCTATCTTCCTTCCTTCCTTCCCTCCCTTCCTTCCTTCCTTCCCTCCCTTCCCACTATCTTCCTTCCTTACTCCCTCCCTTTCTTTTTCTCTCCTTCCTTCCTTCCTTCCTTCCTTCCTTCCTTCCTTCCTTCCTTCCTCCTCCTCCCCCCTCCCTCCCTCCCTCCCTCCCTTCCCCATTCAGAATAAATCCAGCCCGAATGAACACATAGAATCATTGTTGGGAACTGCTGTGTCACCATAATGCAAGAAAGATGTGATATATTTTATTTCATTTATCTATTTACAGTACTGTTTCTGAAAAAGAGTGAAAATATATTCAGCAGCAGGGAGTTTAAAAAGCCAATGCGGAACCTATTACAGACACTTTGAGAAGAGATTTCTCAACGTCTCTCTGAGAGCAGTTGGGGAAGCACATTTTTAAAATATGTTGTGTTTGTGATTTGATGGAACAGAACAACATATCTGGAGGAGAGATGGACGGACCTCAATGTCCACCGCCATACTCCAAACCCTGCTTTTCTTCTCTAAGTTTATTCCTTCCTTGTTCCGCCTTAAAGTCTCAAGAACGATGTTGCATTTCATGCAGATTATTTGAAATAATCCTCTCTCTCTCTCTCTCTCTTTGCAGCTGCAGCCTGTGTGGATATTAAAACAGGCAAACAAAACCTCCCTGCGATTCTCCCAACCTTCAGAATCCAACCGCAGAACCCCAATCCTTTCCCTGGATCTTCCGTAGAGTCCTTCTATTATTCATAGAGCACAATGTAAATGAAGCTATAAATTTTGCCACATACTAAATGTGGAAAGGAAATAATGGAAACGGTGAATTATGAATGAATCATGGGTTACTGTAATTCCTGAAGGGCTCTGATGAAAATGATTATGGCCGCGGAATGATGCAGTAGAACAAGTTATATCTATCGATTTTTTTCCCCCACCATCCTTTCAAGAATGATATAATTAATAAACACAATTTATGTGTTTAATATTCATGCCGGTGCTGACGGTGAGATCGAGCACAGAGTCTACCCAGCACAACAATTTGGGAGTGGACAAGGGTCTTTTGTTTTGGTTTTTTAATTCTGAAATGGCAGGAGAGGCACAATACCTGATGCACGCCTTTCCACATGGCTGCTACCTCCATTTCCCCAACTTGCTTCTAAATGATAATGGCAATTCCATCAACAGACACGCTGACCTACAACCAGCCTACAAACCTTCAGAATTCAAATCAACTGCAGAGCCAACCTGTATACTGCACGAGTCAAAAAGAGGGCTGTGAAAATATTTACAGACCCCTCACATTCTGGACATAAACTGTTTCAACTCCTACCCTCAAAACGACACCATAGAGCACTGCACACCAGAACAACTAGACACAAGAATAGTTTTTCCCCAAATGCCATCACTCTGCTAAACAAATAATTCCCTCCACACTGTCCAACTATTTACAAAGTCTACATTTCTATTACTATTAATCTTCCCATCACTCCTTATCACCCATCCCCTCCCACTTGTGACTGTATGACTGTATCTTTGTTGCTTGCATCCTTATGATTTATATGGACTTCCTAGTATGATTTGATTGCTTGTTGAACCCTCTGACTATTATTAAGTGTTGTACCTGATGATTCTTGACTCTTGAAGAATGTATCTTTTCTTTTATGTATACTGAGAGCATTTGCACCAAGACAAATTCCTTGTGTGTCCAATCTCACTTGGCCAATAAAGAATTCTATTCTATTCTATTCTAACCAAAGATGGCACTGACCTTCAACCAACCCACACAACCTCACCTCAACCAACACTTCTGCTCCCAATGATCTTCACCTGATGTGATCTCTCTATCAGCAGACCCATCACCTGACATGACCTCAACATCTCAAGACCAACTGATCACATGAAGCCTTTATAAGCAGAAGAACACCGACAGTCACATCCCTTAGATTCCACTGAACTGTGGGATTCAATGTTTATTTGGTGGGGTGGTGGGGTTTTAAGAGGCGTAGGAGGGAGGGGTTTCTTAAAAAAATTTTATTTAGATTTTTAAGGGGGTTAGGTAGGTCCGGGCGGGAGTTGGGGGACAACTCGCCAGAGACTGGGACCAGGCCGGGGGTTGAGCGTGGCCGGGAGAGTCGGAATCCGGGTGGCTCTGTATTGAGGATGGGGGGGGTCATCGGGGAGGGTGGAATTAAATCCATTGAGACGGTGAACGGGAGGGGCAGATTTGGCGGTTGTAGGGGGCCATATTTTGTGTCGGGAGCGCGCCCTCGCTATTTGCTTGCTGTGGCGCGCTCCGACCCCCTTGTCATCTCCCGTTCCCCAGGGGGTTTGAGCAATCGGGCCCTGGGCCTTCGGCTGATGTTATGTAACGCCAGGTCCGTTGTTAATAAAGCCCCCCTCGTTCACGATCTGATTTGTGAGGGGGGTGCGGACCTGGTTGGAGTTACCGAGACCTGGCTGGGCCAGGAGGGGGGAGTCCCCCTGGTGGAGATGTGTCCAGCCGGGTTTCGGGTTTTTCATCGGCCGAGGGCCCAGGGGAGGGGAGGGGGGGTTGCGGTGGTTATTAAGGAGGATCTGTGTCCGAGGGAAGCCACTGTGTCTCAGACATCCGGGTGTGAGCTCCTTTTTGTGAAGTTCGGTTCCAAGGTTCAGGTGGGCTTGCTGGTCGCATACCTGGCTCCCTGCTATGCGGCAGCGGCCCTGCTTGAGCTCCTTGAGGTTATAGCTGGCGTGGCGGTTGGGACCCCCAGGCTTATGGTCATGGGGGATTTCAACCTGCCATCTGCTGGCGGTACCTCGGGGATTGCCCAAGAGTTCATGGCTTCCATGACGGCCATGGGCCTGACCCAGTTAATTCGGGACCCTACTCACGTGGGAGGTCACACCTTGGATTTGGTTTTTGTCTCTGATCAGTGGCAGAGTGATCTGGGTATAGGGGATATAGTTGTAGAACCCCTGTCATGGTCAGATCACTCGCTCCTGAAGCTCGACTTCCGTTCCGCACCCCCTGACCGCAGGGAGGCGGGGCCATTAAAATGGTACCGCCCCAGGCGCCTGATGGACCCTGATAGGTTCCTGATGGAGCTTGGGCCATTTCCCGAAGCTCTCACACACGACTCGGTTGAGGGCTTGGTTGCCGCCTGGGATAGGGTGGCTGCTGGGGCCCTTGACCGGGTCGTGCCCTTGCGGCCTCTGACCCGGTGCCGATCCCAAATGGCTCCTTGGTTTTCTGAGGAGCTAAGGGAGATGAAGCGCCGGAAAAGACGCCTAGAGAGCAGTTGGAGGGCTAGCCGTTCTGAGTCTGACCGAACACTTCTACGATCTTATCTTAAGACGTATTTAGTGGCGATGAGGATGGCGAGGAGGACTTACCTCTCCACCCTCATTGCGTCCGCGGAAAACCGCCCAGCCGCCCTGTTTAGGGTGACCCGCTCCTTTCTAGAGAGGGAAGCGCGGGAGGATCCCTTACAGGGACGGGCTGAAGAGTTTTCTAGTTTTCTGCAGGATAAAATCGCTCAGATTCAGGACGAGCTGGACTCCAACTGGGCATTTCCGGGCGGGGGGGGGGGGGTGGATATCGGGGAGGCCAGTTGGGTTGAGTTCGACCCTGTTACTATAGAAGACGTGGACAGGGTGTTGGGGGGACTGAATGCCACCACCTGTTTGTTGGACCCGTGCCCCTCCTGGCTGGTTTTGGCCACTCGGGAGGTGACACGAGGCTGGTTCCAGGGTATTATAAACGCTTCCTTGAGAGAGGGGCTTCTACCTACCACCTTGAAGGAGGCGGTGGTGCGGCCCCTCCTCAAGAAACCGTCCCTGGACCCAGCATTGTTATTAAATTATCGTCCCGTCTCCAACCTTCGCTTTGTTGCGAAGGTTGTTGAGAGTGTGGTGGCTCGTCAGTTTCCCCGATTCCTGGATGAAGCGAGTTATCTTGACCCCCTCCAATCGGGCTTCAGGCCCGGGCATAGCACGGAGACGGCGTTGGTCGCGTTGGTTGATGATCTCTGGAGGGCTCGGGACAGAGGTTGTTCCTCTGTCCTGGTCCTGTTAGATCTCTCGGCGGCTTTTGATACTGTCGACCACAGTATCCTATTGCAGCGGTTGGAGGGGTTGGGGGTTGGAGGCACCGTATTACGGTGGTTCTCCTCCTTCCTCTCCGACCGTTCGCAATTTGTGTTAACGGGGGGGCAGAGATCGTCCCCTAGGCCCCTGCTTTGTGGGGTGCCTCAGGGGTCGGTGCTCTCGCCCCTGCTGTTTAACATTTATGTAAAGCCGCTGGGTGAGATCATCCGTGGCTTTGGGGTGGAGTTCCATCAGTACGCTGATGATACTCAGCTGTACATCTCCACCCCGGGCCACCCCAACGAAGCCGTCGAAGTGATGACCCGGTGCCTGGAGGCCGTGCGGGGTTGGATGGGTCGTAACAGGCTTCGTCTCAACCCGGCCAAAACCGAGTGGCTGTGGTTTCCTGCGCCCAGATACAGCCAGCTTACTCCTTCGCTGGCCGTGGGGGGAGAGGTTTTGACCCCCGTGGAAAGGGCACGCAACTTGGGTGTCCTCCTGGATGTACGGCTGTCTTTGGAAGAACATATTGCAGCCGTCGCCAGGGGGGCTTTTTATCAGATTCGTCTGATTTACCAGTTGCGGCCCTTTCTGGATCTGGGCGCACTTCGCACAGTCACCTCCGCCCTCGTTATCTCCCGCTTGGATTATTGCAATGCTCTCTACATGGGGCTCCCCTTGAAGAGTCTCCGGAGGTTGCAGTTAGTTCAGAATGCAGCCGCGCGGGTGATTGTGGGCGCCCCTCGAAGCGCACACGTAACACCACTTCTCCGCAGGCTGCACTGGCTTCCTGTGGCCTACCGGATTCGATTCAAGGTGGTACTGATGGTATTTAAAGTGCTCCATGGCTCGGGACCTGGGTACTTACGGGACCGCCTGCTGCCATCAACAACCTCCCGCCGCCCAGTACGCTCCCACAGGGTGGCCCTACTTGGGGTGCCGCCGCCTGACCGTTGTCGGCTGGTGGCCCCGAGAGTTCGGGCTTTCTCTGTGGGAGCTCCCTCCCTATGGAATGATCTCCCCCCGGAGATACGGGCTATGACGGACATTCTGACCTTCCGGCGCGCAGTAAAAACCCTGTTTTTTGAACAGGCCGGCCTGGCCCAGTAACTATGTTTTTTGGTTTTAATCAATTAAATTAGGGTTTTATTAGTTTTAAATTTTTAACTTAAATTTTAATAGACAGCCGATTTGGTTATTTAATTTATTTTTAATAGTATTTATTACATTTTTATTGTATGTTTTAGTGGGCTGTTCACCGCCCCGAGTCCCTTTTTTGGGAGAGGGAGCGGTATAAAAGTATGATTAATAAATAAATAAAATTTGAACTTTCAAATCACTCCAGGTAGAAAAAAAAACAGATCAATGGTTTAATTCAATTCAGCCCAATTTGGACACTAAAATGCATATGCTGATGGAAAGGCATCATCTGAATGGGTTTAAATTACACAGCAGGAAAAATAACTATGTTGTAAGACCAATAATACGTTTCATATCATATGCCTGCAAACAGACTTAAAATTATGGTGTAAGTTTTAAATTAGGCTTACTATCCAACCACACCCAAACTGTTAAGGGCTAAAGTTGTTAAGAATTACTATTTATTCTGTTGTTATCAATTCTAAATTGGTTCTGGACACCAAGAAATCAGATACGAAACTGAAGATTCTGAAGATCTTCTGCAACCACATGTGCATTCACCAATGGAGTTATGGACTTTGTAGTTCCTTCCCAAAGAAGAAAAGAAGGGAGAATCCAAGCATATTCATATAATATGCTTAGCTCAGAGACAGATGGATGGCCAATGCCATTGTATAACCGATGAAGCTTAGTTAGGATTCACCTTGGTTCATTTCTTTAACTTGACACATTCGGGTTATTTATGGTTTGCTATGTTGGACATACCTTATGCCACCAGACTCGAAATTCTAGACCTAGAAAACCTAGAACTATGCCGCCTTCGGTCCGATCTAAGTATAGTGTATAAAATCATACATTGCAATGTCCTACCTGTCAATGAATACTTCAGCTTCAACCATAACAACACAAGAGCAAACAGTAGATTCAAACTCAAGGTTAATCGCACCAAACTTGATTGCAGGAAATACGACTTCAGCAACAGAATGGTCAATGTCTGGAATACTCTACCTGATTCTGTGGTTTCTTCCCCAAACCCCAAAACTTTAACCTTAGACTGTCTACTATTGACCTCACCCCTTTCCTAAGAGGTCTGTAGCGCACCAACGTGCCTACCGTCCCTGTCCTATTGTTTCTTTTATATATATTTTTTATTTTTCTTATATGTATCCATGTATTCATAACTATGTTTTTATTTATACCTATTATCTTGTAAGCAATTGACAAATAAATAAATAAATAAATAAATATTCAAGACATAGTTTAATTCAACGACTAAAGGAAGTGTGGTTGTCAAAACCAGGCAGTCTATTAGCCAGCTGTAAAGTTTGAGACAACACAGCAATTCTCCCTGTGACATCACATCTGTGACAATCTATTCACACATGCTGGTTTTCAAGCAGGGAACTGAATGTATGTTTCATCTTTCTGATTCAAAGGAAGCTCTGGTGGTCCCAGAACTATGTAGCAGCATTGAAGCTTCTGGAGATACTACAATTTCACACCAGGAAGCAACTAGTATTCATCCTAGACACGGTGAGGTAAGTAGACTTTGAGCCATCTGGCACATTAAGCATGACAGACTTACAAGAAGCTTACAAACTCTTGTATTACATACACATGCAACATAATTCAAGCCACATTAAGATTTGCTTTAAAAAGGGAAATGAAATTTCAAAATCCTTGTTTTTCTTTCACTCCCTGTCCCAAAGGAATATTAAGTATGCTTCTTCTTTTTTTCAAAAATATTTGATTGATTAAAACTTAGTAAAGCAATTCCATTGCCACGGGTGTTTAATTCTCTAAATTGCAATCAGGTACAAAGTATACATCATATTACCTAAATAGAAATACAAGATTAATTCTTCTGGGAGTCGATTAGAGCCAGCATGCAGCACAGCATATCTCTCAAGCAAGACGATGAAATGAGATGGAGATGAACAAAGACCCTTTGAATCTTAACGTTTAAAAATTGGCTTCAAATCCTCATAGAGACTTTAACATTGGTTGATTGTTCTTACTGTGTCATTTCTGCCTATCTATAAACTTTCCAGGACCAGGAAAACAATCTTCATCCCATCAGAATTCACCATGGAACTTCAATCTGGGCATGATTGGGTTGAGGAACATGGTTGAATGTCTTCTTCCAATGTAGGTTAAATAATCCACTAAGCTTGCAATTCAACAACCTTGGTTGAAGCCACACTATTCCTTAAGCCTTAGGCCTTGAAGCTGGTTTATGAAGAATATGAAAGTCCAAGTCACCACAGATAGAATTAAGACCAAGTCACTGCAGATAGAAGTAAGGCTGCTACTAATACTTGGAGGCTGCTAATTTCCCATTTTCATAGCATCTGCTCTTTTGCTGGTCTTCTGTTCTTTTGGCCAATGTAACAAAGGCTTCTCTTATCATCAGAGCATTTCCTTTCATTTGGTAGACTAATCTCCACATAAAAGACGTGCTTCATAAACATTAAGTGATTTTTGGCGGATGTCCACCTCAAAATCCTCTGTGGAAATGGTATGGCTTTTATCAAGAAGTTTTTAAAAATGTGGCTGATGATCAGTAAAATAAACCCAATATACTGTATATTTCCATCTAAGAAAGAGCCTATATAATCCCAAATTTTGCAGTCTCTAAACAAGATAAACAGGATATTCGCAAGTAAGATTAAGATTGAGCATTAATATGAACATCCTAGCTCTGTCAGCAGTTAAGAGATCCATATATATTTTATTAGCCAGATTAAATCATCCTTGGGTAAGACGGCTTATTTCCCACAGACAAGAAACCAGTCCTTTTCAACCCAATGCAGTATGCATTCATGTATATTTGTGGCTCCTTGGTGCTCTCTGAGCTTGGTGGTTTCCTTGCAGATGTTTCATGATCCATCTGGGCAACATCATCAGGGCTAGAAGGGAGTGGGCTTGGCAGGGAGGAAGAGGAAGAGAAGATGGACAAAGACTATGGAGCCCTTTGTGCTTTCTGAGCTTGGTGATTTTCTTGCAGATGTTTCATGATCCAACTAGGTAACATCTTCAGTGCTAGAAGGAAGATGGAGGAGGAGGAGGGGAGGACAACTATGAAGCCCTTAGTGTTTTCTGAGCTTGGTGGTTTTCTTGCAGACATTTCATGACCCAACTAGGCAATATCTTCACTGCTAGCTGGGTAATGAAACATCTAAAAGAAAGCAACTAAGTTCAAAGAGCACCAAGGACTCCACATAACCTTGAGCTATAAATATTATTTTCTATTGGGATCATATATATTTTCAGGAAACCTAATGCTTCTGCCCAAATGATCCTTACACTCTTATTTTCTGGTAGTTTTGCAAAGGTGCACAGCCTCTGTTTCAGATTAATAGAATGTCTCTGACAACAGGGCTTCAGGTGAATTGAAATGGACACCTCTGGAAACCATCATGGCTTACAAGGAAAGTTTGATTGTGTTCATCATTTTTCTCCCTGTCATTGTCTGTTAGTGTCATATTAGCCTAATTCGAAACTAACATGATACTGAAATGTTAGCATATTACAGATTATTAACATGCCAAGCTTGTACCTGAGCATATTATTTGGCAATGCATATTTGGGAGTGAAGCTGGCAATCGAGAAAGAGATGGCACCATGATAGGCCATAAAGATTCATCAAGAGCGTTAACCTCCCCAGTCAATCTGCTAATTGGAAATAGGTTTTTTTTTTTAAGACAACAAATCAAAACTATGAATTCTTCGGTGCAAAGGCTTCCTTTTTTTTGAAGCCCAAGATAGAATGCAATCCTGCACATAAATAACAGCCATTTTTACATCAGAATAGAGGATACCAATAGCACCCCATGTTTTATTTCTTCAGCGAGAACCATTGGAACTAAAAGGTATCTGCTCAAGCAGATCTTTGACAACCAAAAATGATGCATTGGTACATTCCAACATCTCAATCTTCAACTGTTGAAGTTCTCAACTTGAAGTTAGGAATTAACCCAACGTATTTGAAGGATAGCTAATTGGTGAAAGTTGATGTAGAGATGTTGAGGCATGGAGAGCGCTCGTCCATATAGTGGCTGAGAGTTGGATACAACTGAGTAGCTGATGGCAACCATGATTTAGAGATTTTTCTAGAATAATTTATTCTGAGCTGTATATGTTCCCTGTATTTGACAGCCCTATCAGGTAAGCCCTGTTACTGTTCCACAATATTTGTTGTTTCCAAAATATTTGGGCCAGGTTGCAGGAGAAGGATGGCAGAATCTGGGGTGGCATCAAAAGAGAAATCAGCCTAGAATCCCTATGTAGTCACAAGCAAGTCCCACCGTCCATGAATTTCATTGACCTTTATTTAACTCTAAGCAGGTGCTAACTATTAGTTGGAATATAGCTGTGCATAGGCATGATTATTGATAAAATCAATTTAATTGGACATGATCTTTCATGCCTTACAAAGTAGGTAGAAGAAATTTAACATTCTTGGTGTACTTGTTAAAAGTAAGTAGGATTACTTCATTGTTTATCTTTGATTGATCACACCTTCCAAATCTCATTTCCACCAAGCACAATTGTTTGACCCTTAGTAGTTGGGGTTCATCAATAATGATTATAAGAGCCTCCCAAAAGAGATTGGTCTGAGGTCCTTCTCTGCTTTCCAGTTGGCCATGGAGAAGGTCCAGATCCAACAGAACTTGTCCACTTATGATACTTCTAGGAGATCAGATGGCCAAGTGGATGAGATTGCTATTGAATTTTTTTTTTTTTTGATACACTTTTGTATTCATAAGGACCAACAGATAATGGTTGCTACCATTTTGCACTTACTGGCTTGTTATCCACCTTGAGTGACGGATTGATTTTCTGTTAGCTAAGAGACTTGAAGAAATATTATTTGAGTCAGCATGTAGAGGCTGGTGGTGTTATCTTTGTCTCACACTGCTTTGATTGAATCATAGGTTGTGAACTGTTATTGTGATCAGACTGACAGCCCATTCTGGTAAATCCAATTTTTAACCATCGCTTTCTCACTATCGTAGGCGAGGTAGACATTTTTTCTTCTTCTTTCAATCATTTTGTTTCTGATAGTTCTGTAATACTGTCATGACCCACAATCAACATGGAAATAAAACTGAACAGTGTGGCAGCCATTTTGTGACAGCAGCGTGACGTGCTCTTAAAATTTCAAGCATGGTCAAGTGAACTCTATTTATTTATATCCCACCTTGCTTATTTTCATAAACAATTCAAGGCAATAAATATAGCTAATACACCTTCCTCCTCCTATTTTCCTCACAACAACAACCCTGTGATTGACCTAAAGTCACCCAGCCAGCTTTCATGCCTAAGGCAGGATTATAACTCACATCACCCAGCCAGCTTTCATGGCCAAGTGGGACTAGAACTTGTGGCATCCTGGTTTCTAGTTCGGTGCTTAACCACAAGTCCAAACTGTCTCTTTTCAAATAAAGAGTTGTCTCTTAGAATAGAATAGAATAGAATAGAATAGAATAGAATAGAATAGAGTAGAGTAGAGTAGAGTAGAGTAGAGTAGAGTAGAGTAGAGTAGAGTAGAGTAGAGTAGAGTAGAGTAGAGTAGAACAGAACAGAACAGAACAGAACAGAATAGAACAGAACACTTTATTGCCCAAATGTGATTGGACACACAAGGAATTTGTCTTGGTGTAAATACTCTCAATATACATAAAGAAAAGATACATTCATCAAGAATCAAGAATCATAACGTGCAACACTTAATGATAGTCGTACAGTACAATCAACAATGAAAACATACTAGGAAACAGTCTATATAAATCATAAGGCTACAAGGGATAAAGTTACAGTCCTACAATCACAAGTGGGAGGAGATACACACAATAATAAATAAATAACATTGAGAACAGATAAACAAGAGAATTAAATGCAACTCATCTGATCATGATAATTCTGCATCTATCAAACATTGATCAATTTAAACCCTTAGAACAATTCTTCAGAACTTTATAGCAATTACACAGCCTCTGGCCTTTAGGAACAACAATTAAACATTTATATCTGCTGCTAAATTACCTAAATAGCCTCTTTTTGGCAGTGATAGAAGTAAAAGTGCTAGCTAATATTACATTCACATATGCTGCAGATTGAAGAACGATGAGGACTCAATGAACAGAGCTTGATGGAATTATATAAATATTTAAAACTTTTAGGAGAAGGGTGGAAGGTAAAGAAGACAACACAAATTTGATTAAGCTGCCATCTTCTGGTCAGGCCAGGCATTTTATGAAAAAGAAGAAAAAATAAGAAAGAAAGCAAAAGGCAAGTCAAATGTAGCTAAGGAGAAGAAATCTATAGGGACCTTCTCACTGAGTCAACCAAAAGCTTAAATTGTGTTCATTATTGTGGCATTCCCAGGTGTCTTATTGGCACATTATGGCTGATGACTCCACAAGACAAATTCACAGAGGAAAAAAAACAACCACTACCCTATAAAAAATTGTTAGAAACCATCTTGGATTATCTTGGACTACAGAAGGTGTCTCAGATAACTGCTACAATTCACTTTGGAAGTCAACGCTCTCCTAGAAAATCTGACGATGGAATATCCAAAGCTCCTTTGGTGTAACCTCAGTAATGTACCTGAGATGAACAGGCATTTCTCTGAAGTTTCTCCCATCTTCTTGTTATAAAGATCTGGTAGCTCTCCTTTTCTCTGTGATAGATACTGTAAGCCAGAAAGTTGGGAATCAAGATGTCCATTATGAAGATGCTATAGAAAGACCCATCACAGATGTTTATGGAGATCTTCAACCATTCCAGGTTGTCCCAAAGGTGCTTTATCAAAAGTCAGCTGGGCTTTGTTTTTCCTTGAAGACACTTCTCATCCAAGAAGCTTCTCCAGTTCTGACTGAAGCTTCTCGGATAAGAAGCGAAACCTCTTTGAGGAAAACAAAGAAAGTCCAGTTGCCTTTTGAAAAAGCATCTTTGGGACAACCTGGAATGGTTGAAGATCTCCATAAACATCTGTGATGGGTCTTTCCATAGCATCTTGATAATGGATACCTTGATTCCCAACTTTCTGGCTTTCTCCTTTGCTTAACTTAAACTCTGGCAAGCCTTGGATATTTCGATGTCCTAGAAAATCCTTTGACCAGGTTCGTTGACTATAAAAAATAGGCGTTGACTGCATTATGTTTAATATTCTCCCACTTGTGGCCTTGTTTTCCAATCTATGTTCGTTGTTTCCTTTTAATAGGAGGTTTTATTGTGTTGTACGCCACCCAGAGTCACTTTGTCTGAGATGGGCGAAGCTACAAATTGGACAACTACAATTAATCCTTGACTTTCAACAGTTCATTTAGTGACTGTTTGAAGTTACAATGCCACTGAAAAAGCTGACTTATGTCTGTTTTTCACACTTACAATAGTAGCAGCATGGTTGTCTAATCAAAGTTCAGATCAAAAAGCAACCGACTCATATTTATGACGGCTGCAGTGTCACATGATCCCTTTTTGCAACCTTCTGACAAGCAAAGTCAATGGGGAAGCCAGATTCACTTAACAACCATGTTATTAACTGAACAGCTATGTCAAGAAAGGTCGTAAAATGGGGCAAAATTCATTTAGCAACCATCTTGCTCAGCAACATAAATGTTGGGCTCTGTTGTAGTTGTAAATTGAGGATTACCTGTAACTAAAATTATGCTGAAAAAAATAGCTCTTGATCTCTCATAAGAAAGGAAGGAAGGAAGGAAGGAAGGAAGGAAGGAACAGTGTGTGGAGGGAAGGAGGGAAGAAGGAAG
The DNA here is from genome assembly GCA_023653725.1 of Bungarus multicinctus. Taxonomy (NCBI): domain Eukaryota; kingdom Metazoa; phylum Chordata; class Lepidosauria; order Squamata; family Elapidae; genus Bungarus; species Bungarus multicinctus. The sequence goes on along the minus strand of CM042839.1, from coordinate 5,277,735 downwards.
GAAGGAAGGAAGGAAGGAAGGAAGGAAGGAAGGAAGGAAGGAAGGAAGGAAGGAAGGAAGGAAGAAACAGTGGGTGGAGGGAAGGAGGGAAGAAGGAAGGAAGGAACAGTGGGTGGAGGGAAGGAGGGAAGAAGGAAGGAAGGAAGGAAGGAAGGAAGGAAGGAAGGAAGGAAGGAAGGAAGGAAGGAAGGAAGGAAGGAAGGAAGAAACAGTGGGTGGAGGGAAGGAGGGAAAGGAAGGAAGGAAGGAAGAGAGGAAGGCCAGGAGGGAGGGAGGAAGGAAAGGAGGAATCCAAATGCTCTTGCTCATTGAGAAGACTCCACTGAAATATTGGCTTTTCACGTCTCCCTTCCAGCTTTACACCTTCTTAACAGGGGTCATTGTGGTCAACCTGGACTGCAGAGGCGTTGGGAGGAGGGGATGCTTTCAATACTTTTTACAGCACACTTTTTTTCTTTTTCTTTTTTGAGAGCTTTTGGCTGTGTTGATAAAGTTTTTAAACCAAGGAGGATACCGGTTGTGTCAATATATCCCAAGGCGCTTTAACACATATTCATCTTGTCATATTGCTGAATAAATAGATAGGGAAGTCAAAGCTACACAGGAGAAGCACAAAGTAGCTCAGGTGATACACGGCATTTGTTGTACTTCAATTACCTTCTTTGTATAATGTCAGGAGGTAAAAGCTAACAAACCATAACTTTTCTTGACATTTCCTCCCTCCAGTGACCAGTGATGGATTTGCCTTGGAAAACATTCATCATTTTGCAGCAGGGTAAAAGTCTATTTTTTTAAGAAAAAAATGAAAAGAGAAGAAAGAAAGAAAGAAAGAAGAAGAAAGAAAGAAAAGAAAGAAAGGAAGGACGAAGGAAGGAGGAAGGAAGGAGAATTAAGGAAGGAAGGCTGAAGGAGGAAGGAAGAAAGAAAGGAAAGAAAGAAAGAAAGAAAGAAAGAAAGAAGAAAGAGATGGTGGAGGGAAAGGATAAAGAAATATATGCAATCAGAAAGAAAGAGAAGGAAGGGAAGGAAGAAGGAAGAAAGAAAGAAAGAAAGAAAGAAAGAAAGAAAGAAGAAGAAAGAAAGAAAGAAAGAAAGAAAGAAAGAAAGAGAGGGGGAGGGAAGGAGAAAGAAAGATAGGCAGACAGAAAGAAAGGGAAGGAAGGAAGGAAGGAAGGAAGGAAGAAAGAAAGAAAGAAAGAAAGAAAGAAAGAAAGAAAGAAAGAAAGAAAGAAAGAAAGAAAGAAAGAAAGAAAGAAAGAGATCTAAATGCAGAATGTCTTGTCTGCAAAGAGGCCTTTCTTGTTTTAGAAATAATGAGAAATCCAACCACGAACTAAGGAGAATTTTCCAAAAGTCCCATAATCCAACACTGGAGGTTTTTAAGAAGAGATTGGACAACCATTTGCCTGAAATGATATAGGGTATCCTAGGGGTTGGGATAGAAGGCCTCCAAGGTCCCTTCCAACTCCTTTATTCTGTTAAGAGGTTGTGAGACTTTAAAAGCTAGTTCACTCTTCAGAAATGAAGCAGTTGTAGCCTTTCCTGCAGGTATCTTCCTAAGGGAAAAAAAGAGCTACCATGGAACATTCAAGATAAAAATTTTGGATATCGATGGTTTAATATATAGCAGGAGAAAGTACTCACTATGTACAGTGCAAAAAAAAAAAATCATATTGTAGATAGTCAGATCAGGAGATATTAACTCTGCAACAGGAGTTTGCTCAAAAGATTTCATTCTCATGCAGATTTGACAAGATAGAACAAAAGACTGGAAATTAACCAGACGTTGTGGAACACGATGACTGATAATACAAATATTTCCTCTCCGTTACCAGGAGGAGCATAGATGTGCAGTTGTTGATGTTGTTTTTTTAAAAAAGATAGACTAAGATTAAGTGGCTGAAAGATGTAGAATGGAAATGAGTAACTGGACAGGAGAGAAAGCCTAAAATATTCCTGGGTTGACAATGCAGCTTAATTCTTTGTGCAAATAAAAACTTTGAAAAGACCCTTTTGATTGAAGGGGATGATGGGGGTGGGTGGGGGTGGGAGGAGATTAGAATTCCCATCCTTTTCCCAGCTTTCCAATCAGGAATTTTCTCTTGTGTCTACCGATCAGAATTTCTGAATAATACATATGATTTTGTAGTAGGTGATAACTGTCATATATGGACTATAAATTCAACTTAAAATGATCCTAACATCAGACATGGTCTTTGTCTCATCTGTTAGAACTCCAAACGAAATAAATAAATTTCATTTGTGGACTTTGACCAATCACACCTATGGTAGAATTGCAAAAGAGCATCAAATATTAAACACGAAATAACAACAAGAAGGATTCAGCAAATAAGTGGCAACAGAGAAAACATAACGTAGCAGCTGCCATTCCAGATGGACAAGTTTTAATTTCTGGGCTCCATTTCGCGCATTTTATATCACACAGTACAACTCATGGCAGTACCTTCCAGTGGTACAGTAGAACTGATATACATGATATTTAAACATTTAAATGGAAAAGGACCGATTTTTGGGTCACAGTTAAATACCTTCAATTTAGGATTAATCTCATGGTCTCTTGTTCCTAGCATCCTTCTCTGATACGATCTATTGTTCGCAATTTCTGTCTTTAAATATTGACAGCCTAAAGACACTCCAGCCAAGAATGCTAAAAATTCAGGTCCCTTCATTACTGCTGACAAATCCTCTTGGAAGACTATTTTAACTTTCTGCTGTTTCTTCAGTTTTGAAGAGTAACGATGCACCCAGCTGCTTCTCATTCTGTTCTAGAAAACGCATCCAAAACACAGCTTTCTGTAAAATAGCATTAATTGTCTCCACTCTTCTCAGTTCTTATTCTCACAGAAGACTTTAGCTATCTAGCTTCCATTAGGAAAATTAAAGAGGGAGGAAGGGAGAGAGGAAGGAGTTGCTTTCTGTGCTCTAGAGCAGGGGTCTCCAACCGTGGCAACTTTTATGATTTGTGGACTTCAAATCCCAGAATTCCTCAGCCAGCATGCTGGCTGAGGAATTCTGGAAGTTGAAGTCCACAAGTCTTCAACTGGAGACTTGGAGACCCCTGCTCTAGAAATCATTGAATCATAGAGTACCCCAAAGGAACCATCATGAGAAGAATCGCAAGGTATTTCCAAAGCATTTAAAAATAACAGTAGCCAAAAGCAGGCAACTCAACAACTGTATGTCAGCTCTTCAAACTGTCCAAGCCAGGAAGCAGGAGCTGAGTCACGTAGAATATAATAGTTTGAAACATTCTTCTGCTTCTTTCATACTAAACCAAATAAAGGCAGGGTGTCAGGGCTCTGACAAACCACCCCCATTCAAATCACAAGTCTCTAGCTGCATCTCTCAGAGTAAAAAAAAAAATGATTTATTAGGAGTGACCATGTCAGCATTACCTGGGTGCAGCTGACTCTGAGATACATCATGCATTTCACCCTTGATCCTGGTCTTCCCCCAACCTCTTGGATGTACATTCTCCAATGGGACACATCCATAGCCAGGAGTCATCAATCATGCTCTCCTGTAATAATCTTGCACGCCAACAGCTTCGGCTGCCAACAATTATCTGAAACATTTAAGGAACGCACTACTTTCCTCACTCCCTTTCTGCTGGCAACTAAAAAGACCAAAGAAGTATTTTTTAGTTGACATGGGGTCCTTCTCTTTCTCATCCCTTCTTCCCTCCCAGGGCTGGGTGGTTGCTTACTGAACGGTACCTGCATCCCTTGGCTAATTTATCTTCATGCTCATCTATACAGGTGCTCCTCAACTGAATGAGAATCGAGCCCGGAATGTATGTTGTTAAGGGAGAAATTTTGTTAAGTGAGTTTGGCCCCATGTTACGACTTTTCTTCGTCAAGGAAATCACTGCAGTTGTTGAATTAATACAATGGTCATTGGGTGAATCTGGCTTCCCCAATGGAACTTTGCTCGTCATAAATGGGAGTCAGTGGACAAGCAAATATTTCTAGCAGGACTACCTGATTCTGTAACAGCTCTGTTCCCTGTGCCATCCATCTGGTAAACACACAAGATTTGTTTTTCTCGCCAAGTACATGTTATATAGACTGTGTTGTTTCTTCATGTCACAGAATAGATGTGGGCATGTGGATATATGCATAATTTTGTATCTGTCTATCTATCTATCTATCTATCTATCTATCTATCTATTTTGTCATGCTTATGCAGTGTATATTGGAGGTGGTGACCTTTTGAGAGTTGCATGCAATGAAATTTCATTCTAATGTATGATGATTGGTGTACAATTAAAGTGGCATGAAGTTATTCTAAAAGTTATTCTAAGCATCTGAATGTAAATTACATGGCCATGGGGAAGCTACAATGGTCATAAGCGTGAAAAAATGGTCATGTCATTTTGAATGGTCATTAAACGACCCTCGCTCCCTTGCAACTAAATGTTGTAAATCAAGGACTAGCTGTACTCTGGATGATTAGTTTGGATTACAATTCCTGGAATCCTGAACTCTACATTGAAAGCTTAGGGATCCTGTCATTCAAATTATCTGGTCCCTTCTAGATCAGGGGTCTCCAACTTTGGCTGCTTTAAGACCTGTGGACTTCAACTCCCAGAATTCCTCAGCCAGCAAAGGTGGTGGAGTTAGAGCAAAGCTGGCTGAGGAATTCTGGGAGTTGAAGTCCACAAGTCTTAAAGTGGCCAAGGTTGGAGACCTCTGTTCTAGATTGTCTACCTATCAAGTCAGTTGATACTAGAAAGCTTTAGATGATCAGATCTTAACTCTTCCAGATGGTTCAAATCTCTCTTGAAACTAATAAAGCTGATACTATTTTGTCTTGACATCAATATACACCTAAGCAAAGGATATTTTATAAAAAATTATTCTTATTAAATCTTCACGTAGATGCACGCCCGTACACTAAAGCACTTTAAAGAAACAAACCCACTGTTCTTACCCAGGCTTCATCAAACATACTTAAACGCAAACTTATTTTAAAAGCAAAACCTTTTTTATTGCAACCCTGGGAATTACTTGCATTCCCAGTCAAAACTAATTCTAAACAGTTCCCCAAGATAAGCACACACCGTTTTGGAATGCTGCCAAAAACAGAAGTATCCAAATTCATTATAACAGAACCCACCCAAAGTACCAGAAAAAACTGACCGGAATACACAGAGCTTCAAGGAGGATTCGGAACCGATCGAACTGCTTTGCTTCCTGCAAAGGTTTCATCATTGAGGTCTGACTTTTATCCCTTATGGGAGGGGCAATCACCTCCCAGCCTTACTCCTGAATCGCCCCTTCTGCTTCAGCTGCTCTCACCTTCTGGCAGCTCTGCGCATATGCACACTGGAAACAGGCTCCCCTGGATCCTCTTCCTCGCTGCTGTCAGACTCCGAAGGCTCCAGAGGCAGCACCCCACTCCCAGATGGCCTCAACCCTGCATCGGACACAGGACCCTCGTCTCTCCAAACTCCCTGATGGGTCCCCATTCTTCCCCACTGTCCGATTCCACTGTCGGCTGCACCGGCTGCCAGCGAACCACAACACCCACCAACTTTGCATAATCCAAATTCTTGCCCCAACAACTGCTTTACCGATTTCTGTTCATTTCACCGGTAAAAGAAAATTTGCAAGAAAGTTGCTGAGGGCTCCTATTATTATTTGGGACCGGGGGGCGGGGGGGGAGGGAACCATCTTTCTCTCCAATTATTTCAACAAAGGCACCTTTCAAGCTATAGAAAACGATGCCATTTTCTTCTGCCAGCTTTGTGGGCGACACTCACACGCAGGCACGGATACACAGTGATGCTAAACATTGTCCGCAATTGTTATGGAAATCCATTTCTCTGTATGCTGTTGTCATGGCAGCTGAAGATCAAGAAAACCTATGTCCCAAACAGTCATTTGTACTGATTTGAAAGGATGTTTGGGGAGGGGGGAACAGTCAAATACACCCCCAGCCTCATTTCAAAACCCAGCCTGGTTTTCAACGTAACGTTGTGGTGTTTGTGCGGTTGCTTTAATCCCTCTCTCTTTTCTAAAGTCCTTGTCTGATTTGATCTAGGTTTGCATTATGATTCTCCGCTTTTTGATGTGACGTGATTTATTTTAATGGCCAAAATATGCTGACAGCTTCAAGTCGTTGGTGGGGGGGGGGGTCTATCCGCAGAAGGGAAGCAGTTACAGCGTGCTTGTGCGTAAATTTTCATGTTGGTATAATTTAATTTCAGCAACATCTCCGGCCACCTCAAAATGCTAAATCACAGACACAGATTAAAGGGCAGAAAATTACTTCGTTGCACTGTTCTGCAACAGAGTGGAACTCAGATATAAAGCTTTTTTTAAAAAAAAAAAAAAAAACAAATGCAATTTTTATCTGTAACTTAAAGGTGAAAGAAAGGCCTTAGGTTCCTCAGGGTCTGATATACACCAAAGCACATTGGGAAAATAAAAGGAAGTGGTGTTTTCCAACAGTTTTCTCCCTTGTTTCTTCCAAAGAAAGAAATTGCAATAGATAAAGAACAGCAACATTTTCTCTGCCTGGAATAAATGGAATGGAAATTCCTAAAATGGGAAGAGACCTTTTTCTCGTGACTTATACTACATTGATGGGATTTTAGTCTTGTTAAGGGTTTTTTAAAATGTGGGTACTTATTTGTTTAGCCAATATGTACGCTGCTTTTCAAAAGCCAGCTGCGTAAAAGACACAGTGAAACAAAAATAATTAAATTGCACAATGCTTTGAATAGTGGGAGCTGTGGAATCCCGTTTTCGACTTGGAGGGAAGAAAAGCTGTAACGGTTAGTTCATTCACTCATTAGATGAATTGGTGATGAAAAGCATTTTGATTGCTAATAAATCCATCAGTTGACTCCCTCCCTCCTCAATCTCTCTCTGTGCATTGCTCAGTTTATTCTGGAGAGGAAACCATTCTTATTAAAAAGAATGCCTCAAAAACAGAATTCCTTGCAAAAGTCACACTGCTTTTATTGCATAGCAGGCTGGCTCAGCTTGGCTAAAAGCCAGAGAAAACTCTATTTTAATCCCACTTTCTGGCTGCTTCTCCCTCATTCCTCTAAATCTCTCTTTAATGCCTTTTTCATTTATTTATTATTATCCATAGAATGATTTATAAAGTAATTATTAATAAATAATATTAACAACAGAATAACAAATCAACAGAGGGACCTTGGAGGTCTTCTAATCCAACCCCTACTCAAGCTGGAGAACCATGTCAGACAAAAAATGGCTGTCCAATCTTTTCTTAATGCACGATTAATGTCCAATTTCCTCTTAATGAATGGTTAATCTGATTCATTAAGAGCATGTTAATGTAATGGGTTTTTTTTAAAATACCATAAACTATTCATTCAATATGAATTTCTTTTTTAAAAAAATTCCAATTTGAAGCTGCATCTTAAAAGAGGCGTGCTCTTTGCTGAAAAATGGGAGGGAACATTCTTTTTCTGAAATTATTATTGGTGCTTCCAAAAACAGACCATGCTTCTTGTTTCGAGATTTTTTCCCCCTTCTCCTTAATCCATTGATCAGCTAAAACTCGTGTATTTAATATACAAACAGTGTGTTACCTTCATCCGTTTACTAGTTAAAAACCTGTATCTTTAATGTATAATGGAGCCCACCTTCTGATTGTGAAGCCTGAAATTGACATGTGTGTAGCCATTTTAGTTAGGCTTAATATATATTCTTTTCCTTACTTTCTCTGTGGCAGTCATGGGGGAAGGGTTTCGGGCTCGCCACATTCCTAAGTGGGGAGGAGTGGAGATAAAGAGTTGTTTTGGCTAGGTGATTCTTCTTCCCGTGGGAAAACAAGCTGTCTTTGCTTGGGCTCCTAGGAGGTGGAGATTTATGACATCAAGCAACGTTGAATTTCTTCTATTGGAGAATATGACTTTTGGAGGTTGTTTCTAATTTGCAATATTATGGGGTAATTCTGGGTTGTATCAGATCTGGAATTATCATGGCCTTTGCTAAATGTTTTCCTAAATAAAAGAAATTGTCTTGGAAGATGAACTTTGTTCTTTTTCTTTTTAAATGAATTTCATCACTTGGAAACCTGACACTGATATTCCATCACCCCTCTTTCCTAACATACACATAGCCACCCAGTCATTTAGTACAGGAACTCCACCATGTTGTGAACAATTATGAAATCTGGAACTCCTGAATACACTTGATGATTCATGAATAGACACAGGAAGCAAGCAACTTGCAAGTCCAGGTTGCAAAATTTGAGCCAACACCTGCTTCTATCTGTGTTAAGAACTGATTCAATTCCAGGTTTTGCTTTGTTTTCTGGAAACAATAATCTGACCTATCTTATCTATTGGTCAGATTGGGGAGGGGGGGAAAATGCCCCAGCATTTTGATTTGGATTCATGGCCGTATTCGTATTATCAATAAGAATCTCATTAAATGATGCATCGCTTTGTCTTTGCAGAGAATGACATGATAAATTGGCCAGGGAGGTGACTTAAGGAAGGAATGCCAAAGAGGTGGCTGGCATAAGTTGTCTCTCAGCCAAAATGAGAGAAGTCCAGCATTAACCAGGAAAAAAAGACAGAACTCATTCCAGCTATGAAATCAAACCAATGGAGAAATTGATGGTTATTCATATGGATATCACAAGTACATTCAGATGGTTTATCTCTATCTCCTGGAAAGTATGGAGCTACCAGGGGGGAAAATGCCTTCAACTTGTTTGAGAATAATGTATCCTGAAGAGCTAAATTAAAACAAGGAGGTCACTGCAGCCTCCAACTGTAATGATAAGTTAATAGCATTCTAATGAGGGGATCATAAATGAACATTAAAATCAGTTTGGCGTTTGCTAATTCAGGCCCTAACAGCTTCCAAAGGATATGTCAATGGATTCCACTCGGCCCACTATTTAGAGGAAATTGTTTTGGCATTGTGATCCTGGATCCTTAAATGCACAATAATTGGATTGTATTATCTTCTCCATAATTCCATGCTCAGTTTTTTTCTCTCTCTCTCTCGCTCTCTCTTCTCCTGCTGTATTTCTACAGAGATGACAACTTTGAGTGATTCCATTGAGAAGGAAAGACCCTAAACCTAGAAAAGAAAGGCAAGGAAATACACCTAGAAAGACAGCTAGAACTCATGGAGAAGGAAGTTGTGTTGGGTTCAAGAGCTACAGTTCTCTTTCCTTGCTGTGCTTCTGGCTCAGTTTGATTGAACAGAATTTATTTGGGGCATCTGTACGTAAAAGGAGAGAGAATTTTCAACACTCAGGAACAAAGTGTCTAGGGAGATTCTCAGTCGTCCTGGCTATGGTTTCCGCAAAGGTGCTTTTTCAAGAGGCCACTGGACTTTCTGGTTTTTCTTTGAAGACATTTCACTTCTCATCCAAGAAGCTTCTTCAACTTCTTGGATGAGAAGCAAGACGTCTTCAAAGAAAAACCAGAAAGTCCAGTTGCCTCTTGAAAAAGCACCTTTGGGGCATGAGTTTTAGTTATTTAACGAGGTGGCCAAAGTTATGGGTATGTGTGTGAGTGTAGTACAGTAGAACCTATCTAGGATTTGATTGATTGATCAAATTTATATAGCCATCCATTTTATGATTCTATTAGGCGTACAGTGCTCAAATAGTAGGGTTGAATTTCCAGAAGGAATTAGCAGCAGAATTGATTCCAAATGTCTCTTTTTGGTATTTTGCATTGTATCAAAATAACAGGGCTGATAAGAAGGAGAATTTCATATCTTCATCTGATCAATGGTAGATGCTTGATCTTCCAACTGAACATAAAGGCACCTTTTCTTACTAAGTTTGCAATTCTCCACTTAGTTACCTGTGAATAAGTTCCAAAGGTAAAGGTTACTTCTGAAAAGATATGTACTGAATTGAAACAACTGCATTATTACAAAACCTATGGAAAGCTTGATTAAAATTTTAATCTAACCAAATCTAAATTAAATTAGCAAACTCAAGGTTAAATTTTTAATCTAACTAAATTGATTTTGACCCTTTCAGACACATTTTAAAAAATGTGGAATGGAATGGTGGAGGGGAGACAATTTATTAAATTGTTCAATAAGCTACATCCATATTTATTCCCAGCATTGTCGTGTATCCAGCTTCCTGTGATTCCAATCAATTCAGGCATTACTCTTCATTTCATCAAATAAAAAAAATCAAAACAGTTTAAATAAATTAGGCAGATGTTGACACTGATCTTTTTAACAGCAGGGGATACTAATTCATCTAATCGATATTATAACAGGTACAAAGAGGCTTTTTCAAAAAGAAATTAGTTCTGAGAACAACCTTTGCTTAGTTACTATACATTAGCGCTTTCTAATCCTTTGACATTTTTAGCCTAGAGAATTTGCCTAGCTCCAGATGATCACTAGATGGCAGCAAGGAATGTTGTCTACTCTGTGCTGCCATCTACTGGATATCTAGACCTCTGCATTCTGGGCATGATGTAATTCAAAATAACCAATCTTTATGTCAATAAATAAGGAATAGGAGAGGATTTTTTTTTCCTTTTGTTTAATTTCTTCGGTGTTGTGAAAGGGGAAATTTTGAAATGTTTCTTTATGGGCCTGTTTAAGACTGTTTCAGAGCTTATGCTATAGGAAGTGTATGTTTCCTGCCTCAGAATGATCGCTTTTACAGCACATTGCCAAAGCTTGTAGAGCTGGGTAGCCTTTAAATTTCTAAATAATATATAAATGCCAGGATTAAAACAAATCATGGCTGTGTTTGATGTGATGTGGGAAACTAGCCATAGTTTCCATTTTCTCTTGACCTCTGAAATGCTTATAATGCAAGATAATATTTTGGACACTGGGTGCAATGTATTGCATGTCATACATTATATAAGGAAACTCTTTGGGGTGTTTTAGATTACATTTTTGGAAAATGCCTCATTGCGTAGAATTTTTCCCCAGTCCAAAATGAAGATGGAAGGAATTATAGTCTGTGTGCAGAAACTACATCTTGTTCCCTGGACTGCTGCAATTTCCCTAATTATTTAATATATTTGTCAACAAAACGTGGCACTTCACGCCTAGAAGATACCATCTGAAATCTGTTAACCATAAAGCAACGATTAGATCTGACCCTTATGCAGGTTCCTTAAATCAAATAAAATCTCTTCAGCAGAACAAACACTTCAGCAGATGTCACCCATATGCATATTTGAGATAAACATGGTTATTGCTTTGAGGTGCCATATTACACACATTCTCAAGCTGTAACATTCCTTTTGTTCCTTATCTGCTAAAATGAATTATTAGCTTTGTTTCCGTGCATTTGAAAGGAGAGCCACCTGTTTCATCAGAATAATTCATCTAAGAAGTGAATAATTCATCTATGAAGCTTCTTTCCCGTTTCAAAACGTAATAATTCTCCATTCAACGAGTTCTAAGGGACTTTTTTTTTCTTCCTTTTTTTCTGACACTTTCCCTGATCATACTTAATTTTCTGTTCTGGATGTAGACCAGAAGGTATGATGGAATTTTGTGGAATGATATGGGGTTATCAAAAACGGAGTTTCTCTAGATTCTTCAAACAGAGGCAATCATAGCATCCCTCGTCCCAAAAGTGGGTTTTTTTTTCCCCAAAAGGCAAAACTGGACTTTCTTTTGATTCGTTCCTTTGAAATCGTTTCACTTCTCATCCAAGGAACTTCTTCGGTTTTGTTCAGAATTTCTTCAGAACCGAAGAAGCTTCTGGGATGAGAAGTGAAACATTTTCAAAGGAAGAAAAAAAAACCCCAAGAATATCCAGTTTTGCCTTTTTGGAAAAAAGTACTTTTGGGATATCCATGACCTGGATAATTGAGAATCTCCATAGACAATAGCTTTATTTTATCCTACAATAGGGTGGATAACCCACCCTGAATATATCCCACCTTGAATGCTGGGTCCAGTTTGAGCATGAGCGTGGAAGATTTGGAAAAACCGGAATGGAGGGACACCAGGATGGTCGGGGATCGGAAACTAAGAGACTGGTGTAAGTTGGATCTTGAGAAAACGACAACTGGGGGCGCCATCATATTTTTAAAATATTTTTTTTATTATTTTTATTTGCATTTATATGCCGCCCTTCTCCGGAGACTCAGGGCGGCTTACAGTCTATGGAGCACCATGCTAGGTGCTCGGCAATAGCCTTCATTCCATTGTATATGGCTGCTTATTACTAGGGCTTTTTGGCCCCCTCCAAGTCAGCTTATTGCCCCCAACAATCTTGGGTCCTCAATTTACCTACCCCGAGAGGATGGAAGGCTGAGTCAACTTTGAGCCTGGTGGGATTCGAACCTGCACTAATTGCAGGCAGCTTGTACTAAGTGCTAGATGATTAACAGCCTGCACCACCAAGGCCCTTATTGAAGGGATATACTGTAGGAGAAGGGGACACAGTGGCTCAATGGCTAAAGGTCGGCAATTCGAATCCCTAGCACAGCGTAATGGAGTGAGCTCCCATTCCTAGTCCCAGCTTCTGCCAACCTCGCAGTTCGAAAGCATGTAAAAATGGAAGTAGAAAAATAGGGACCCCTTTGGTGGGAAGGTAGCAGCGTTCCATGCACCTTCCGGGGTTTAGTCATGCCGGCCATAGGACCATGGAGACGTCTTCGGACAGCGCTGGCTCTTTGGCTTTGTAACGGAAGAGAAGCACTGCCCCCTAGAGGCAGAAATGACTAGCATGTATGTGCGAGGCGAACCTTTACCTTTATGAGGTAATATTGAGTTCCATATTGAGTTCCTACACAAAAGGGAAAAACTAAATCTAATAAATGAATAAATCAGCATGAACTGGACCGTGCCTGGTGCTATCAAGAGTTTGACTGTTAAAACTGGATGTACAGAATAGAGAATTGGAAGGGACCTTCGAGGTCTTCTAATCCAACTCCCTGCTCAGACAGGAGACAAATAACTGTACAGTTCTTTTATCTCAACGGATTCTTGATAAAATCTTTGGAGCAAGGGAGTAGAATATTGAGCAGTAACGTCATAGAAAAGTTCTAGCCATTTTGGAACAACTTGCATGGCAAAGAATGCTTTGCAAAGACCCACAGAAAATGTGCATGGCAACATAATATAGTTGCCATATAGGGGGATTCCTTATTCAATCTGTGTGTGTGTTTTCTTTTAAACTTGACAGCCCTGATATATATTTTTTTTTCACTTCAATTGTCACAAAGCCTAATAAATCATTATGCAGACTGTTACACAGCCACTTCTCCTGATCTGAAGCATGGCTAAATTAAGCAACTTCCATTCATCTCTGGCTTTCAGAGTTACAAATAAAGGAGGTTTCTCCAAAGAGAAAGGTGGAAAGGTCACAGACAGAAGTAGATGATAAATGGTGGAAGGAACCGTGGTTGAATAAAAGTGTCTTTTCCAAAGTTCAAAGCTGATTTTTTTGGCTCAACAGCCACAAGGTGCAATCCAGGGTAAGTGCATCTCGTGAGTAGATACAACTGGGCTCAAAGAGACACAAAGGGCTTTTGAGGTAGGTTCATGAGGACCAATGATAGGCACTCCATGTTATATATGGATAATATAAGAAGGTTGATGGCGCAGTGGTTAGAATGCAATACTGCAGGCTAACTCGCTGCCCACTACCAGAAGTTCGATCCTGACCAGCTCAAGGTTGGCTCAATCTTCCATTCATCCAAGGTCTGTAAAATGAGGACCCAGATTGTTGGGGGCAATATGGTGACCTGTAAACTGCTTAGAGAGGGGCTGTAAGCACTATGAAGCGATATGTAAGTCTAAATCTAAACCCAAGTGCTATATAACTTTTCTCTGCATACATCATGGAGAAAATCTATAAGGTCACCAGTTGCCAAAAACGTTGACTTGATGACACATTTAATGAATGTGCATGCACGCTCAATACAGCTGAATGTTGCTTTAGAGTGTTTGCTTCTGCAACCATCGTAACTTTAAATAGTTGCTAAACCAAGAGTCTTAAATCAAGGACTAGCTCTGATAGTAAAGGCTATTTTAAGCTTCTTCCCTTCCAGCCAAAATACACTTCTACTCTTATAGGTTTAGAGATTTGGAGAGAGAAAGCTATATTTTAAAAATACTCATGAATAAGTCATCACAATTTTTCCCCCTATCCTCGGCAGCATAAATCTGTTTCATACAAGAAAATTTTTAGCTCCTTAATGATACAGTCTAGCCATACCGTATTATTGCACATTAGAAGTAATTTGTTTTCCAACTGCAATAAGGGAAAGTAATGCGTTCAAATTAAAATTGATTTACGCTTTTTTAATTTACTCCAAGTGGCCAGTGGTGAGAAGGGGACCTGGCTTTTTTCACAGGCTGAAAGGGGGTGGGGGTGGAGGAGTTATCATTTTTAAAAAACAGGGAAAATGGTTTATAATGGACTAAAATGCAAAGACCAACTAAATTACTGAGTTGTTTGTATTAATTGGATGTTTTTAAACTGAGCCATTCGTGACCCTCTTATTATAAATATACTCAAATCCAACTAACAGCACTGTTAAAGTCATTTTTTTAATCAAGAAACTATTACCAAATGCATAGATGAATACCTCATAAAAGATCCACCAATTAGTTATACATTGGAGAGTGTTTTGTTAGTTTGATTTTATTCACATGCACGCACATACTATAATTAATGTTTTAAAGAAAGGACATAAAAAACATCTATTTGCTAACATATAAAGTTAAGACAGGGAATTGTGTTGTTGAGTACGGTGGAATTTGGACCTACCTACCTACCTACCCCCCCCCTCTCTCAAACACACACAAACACACACGGATTTCTTGGAAGAATATTGATACACATATGGTATTTTTTATCCTTGGTGGGAACCCTGAGTTTGTTGAGAAAACAGACTGGGAGATATTGAAACTTACCTTAGAAAAGTGATGGATCTAAGTTCTGAAAGCACTTTGGAGAGCTTTACAATTCTGAGAAGTCTTGCTGGTTGATTCTTGATTTATTTTACATCACTGCCATCTAGTGTCCTGTCCAAAATGATCAAAACCTGCATTTTTGAACAGAAGGTTTGTTGTTTGGCTTCAGAATACAGTAGAACAGAGTTGGAAGGAGTAGGGTTAGGGCTACCCTAGTCCAATGCCCTGCTCAAGCAAGAAACCCTAACAAATAGCTGTCTAGTCTCTTCTAAAAAAACAACAACAACCTCCAGTGATGGAGCACCCACAACTCCCTGAGGCAAGCTGCACCACTGACAAGGAATTTCTCCTTAGTTCTAGTTGGATCTCTCTTTAGTGATCTTGCACCTGTTACTCAAGCCTTCCCTTGCTTGTCTTTCTGGAAACATGGGGTTGGTCATCTTGAACCAAATTACCTTTTTGGAAGAAGAATCATTTACCCAGAGACAATGGACTCTTTTTCATTAGATGTGGTTAAGTGGAAGTTATACAACTATTTGTCTGGTGTGTCTTAATCTGGATTCCCACATAAGAGCAGAGAGTTGGGCTTGTGGAACTCAATGATTGTTTTCAAATTTAAGGTTCTATGACACCCTCCCCCAGAGGGTTGTCCGGGTTCTCTCCATCTAAAATGGTTAAAAATGACATCTAATACGCTAGAAACATGTCTCAGTGTGGTTAATGAGCAAATACATATCTCCAGTTCTTCGGTGCACAGTAAAGGTTGTGCCATTGGTAAATTTAACTCTCGCAATCAGCAATGATTATGCTTAGCATGAGCCTCTGTGGTGCAGTGGTTAGAGTGCAGTACAAGCTACTTCTGCAGCCAGTTGCCTACAATTTGGCAGTTCGAATCCCAACAGGCTCAAGGTTGACTCAGCCTTCCGTCCTTCCGAGGTGGGTAAAATGAGGACCCAGACTGTTGGGGGCAATAAGCTGACTCTGTAAACAGCGATGAGAGTGCTGTAAAGCACTATAAAGCGGCATATAAGTCTAAGTGCTATTGCTATTAGAGTTAATAATTCCCTCTTGGTCATGCACGGGTTACCGTTCCATGTGTTACTCACAGGACAGTGGCTGGATGCCAAGTAAAGTTGACAGGGGAGACTTGTCAAAACTTGTCCAGTTGACCCAAAGAATGTCCCTATGTAAATGCCCAGGACGTTTCATTTGTCTTTATTAATGAACACCCCTGCAACTTCCTAGCAGTTACATTATTGCAAACATTACATTATTCAGAGGACTTAATGGAATAACAGAGATATGGAAGGGACCCTGGAGGTCTTCTAGTCCAATTACGTCCTCAGCCAGGAAATCCTGCATTGTTTTAGAATAGGGGTCTTCAAACTTGACAGCTTTAAGACTTGTGGACTTCCAGTTCCAGAATTCCTCCTCCAATCATGTTAGCTCAGGAATTCTGGGAGTTGAAGTCCACAAGTCTTAAATTTGCCAAGTTTGAAGACCCTTGGGATAGATAGATAGATAGATAGATAGATAGATAGATAGATAGATAGATAGATAGATACTGTAGATCAGGGGTATTCAAACTTGATAGCTTTAAGACTTGTGGACTCCAACTCCCAGAATTCCTCCTCCAGCCATGTAAGCTCAGGAATTCTGGGAGTTGAAGTTCACAAGTCTTAAACTTGCCAAGGTTGAAGGTCCTTGTTTTAGACAAATGATTGTCCAATTTCAAAACCTCAAGTGTTGGAGCACCCACAACTTCTAGACTCAAGACGTTCTACTGATTAATTGTTCTAACCATCAGAAATTTTCTCCTTAGTTCTAGGTTGGTTCTCACCTTCATTAGTTTCCATCTGTTGCTTCTTGCCCTGCCCTCAGGAGCTTTGGAGAATGGGTTGACCCTATTGACTTGAAATCATAGACTATGAGTTGATCATGAAGCTCTAAATCTCTACAGCCCAGTTATATCGTGTATGCACTGAAGAAATTGCTCAGCAATAAATGTTAGACCTTTCTTCTAAATGCCAAAGTACCCTCCAGGCACATCCTCCCTGGAAAGTTAAAAGGGCTACACAATAGCTATGGAATCTCTTCAGATGGAGTCATGCCTCATTCAGGGGTTATGAGGATGCGTGCATTGATGCCTTGAGGGACGGCTAACTCAAGTGTTCTCAATACATTCTAGACTAGAGCAGGGGTGTCAAACTCAAGGCCCGGGGGCTGGATCTAGCCTGCAAGGTGCTTAGATCTGGCCTGCGGGGCCATCCTGGGAACAGCGAAGGACTGGACCGTGGTGCCTCTGCCAGCGAAAACAGAGCTTGGGAGCCCGTTTTCTCTGGCAGAAAGGTTGGGTCACCATAGGCGCCCCCGACATGAATAATGTTGAGCTGGCCATGTCCTCCCTGGCCACGCCCATCCATCCCCCCGCCCCCGAAGTCAAACGCAACCCTGTTGTGGCCCTCAGTGAAATTGATTTTGATACCCCTGTTCTAGATCTATGTTTCTCAATTCTTGGTAACTTTAAGATGCGTTGACTTCAACCAGCAAGGCTGGCTAGGGAATTCTGGGAGTTGAAGTCCACACATCTTAAAATTGCCAAGATTGAGAAACACGGCTCTAGACTTGCCAAATCCTATCTAGCTCTTCCTGAACTAGGAAAAAAAAAGTCCTGATAATTGATATTTGCAACTGTTTTCAATTAACAAGGGATGGTTGATGTGCATAAATTTTAAAAAAAGACAGACAGTTGAGTAGCTATTGAACATGATTTAGTTCCAGAGTTTGGAGCAATGCAGGGGTAGAGGTTTACCCAAACTATTTAAGCATAATATTAAAGATTAGCAACATTCTCGTTCACATATACATTTCATTAAAGACATAATTGAATCATAACATTGTACCACTTAGAAAAACAGAAAACAAAATCTAAATTGTTTTTTTTTTTTGAACAAATATAACTCCAATTTTATAACAGGCACATGGAACTCAAGAAAGAATAACATGGTATTTTCCATCCTTGATCAAAGATAGTAATTGATATTTCCTACATATCTTTTCAAGTCAGTTGTCAGACCTGGTCAGAAGATTGCATTAGCTGAGCTATTTGCATTAATGTAACGAATAGTCCTTTAACTTCTCTCAAAGTTCCTTAATCAGCTTCCCTGAAAACAAATATTCTATTTTAAATCATGTTTTAAGTAAAAACCTTAATTGGAACAATTGTGGGATACATGAAACCATCTTGATATATAGGACTCTAGTCATTTTGGGAAATCCCTTGGAAAACCTTGTATCTTCTCTTCAAGGAGGAATGTCTACAATGGTTTGGAATTTCGTGATATCTTCTCTCCGTTCAGGAACTTCAGGCACGTTTTTAAATTTCTTTTTTTAAGGCAAATCTGGTTCCGAAATGAATTCATTTTGAGAGTAACCAAATATCCTTTGATTACTTAACTCTGAGTCACAGTAACAGGCACACACATGGAAGTATAAAGTGAATTTCAACCAGAAAGATTCCTCAAAAATTCCTCATGAATTGTTGACTCAAGTTGGCAAGACATTCTTTTTGTCCTCTGGTGTGCAAATTAACAAATGTATCTGCTTCATCACCTCGTTTGGGAGGGGACGGCTTCCATGCTTCAGCTTTCATTGGTGACGTCGTTAGTGGAGGAACATTGGCTGGAATCTGACTTTTCTTCCGAATTCACAGCTTGCTTGTTCTCTTCAGCATTGGGCTGCTCTCCGGGTTTATCAGCTGCATCCACAACATCGATGCTCTTGCCCACGGTGCAACCCATCCTAGGGTCTCAAAACAGGTAACGCCAAGTTTCCTTCTTCAGATCGGTGAAGTCCAGAAATGGCAGAATCTGGAAGCTGAAGGAATCTGTAGAGCTTCTTGTCCAGAGCTAAATAGCCTTTCCAGCTAAAGGGTGTTTGGGTTTCTTTGACAACCTTTAGATGTTGCCAGTCAATCCTTCTTCAGAGAGTCTACAGCCTCTCTGACAAAGCAAAGAGGTATTCTTGCTGACAACATACGTTCTGGCCCACTGATTCACAAAGAATGATGTTGACTCTTAATTTTCCAAGGGACTTTGAGGTTGGTCTGGGTGGATCCAGTGAAGGAATCCTTATTGTCATAGAAACACATTTGACCAGCCTTGTCAATATTTGCTATGATTTCTTTCCAGGCAATCCTTGGTTCAAACCTTTCTGTTATAAAAGCATATTTATTTATCATAATCAGGAAGGGCTTGTCTGTTTAGCTGAATTAATTCCTTGCAGGTGGTAAGAAGAAGAAGAAGAAGAAGAAAAAAGAACTGATTGTCCTACTTGTAGTTACAATATATGTATAAACCTTTCTCCTTCCTTCATTTTTATCCTAAGGTGGGTTATGCAAATTGGTGAGGAGCATTCCATTCTTGAGGCCAATTCACTTCACTTTAGGATTCTGAATGTCATTATTTGAATTGTTGAAAGACCACCGGATATATCCTAAAATGAATTCAAATTGTATAAAATAGCAGATTTTAACACCTTATTTCGTGGACACTGTTTGATGACTAGTTATATTGATATCACCAGAGCTATGGAACAGGATGTTATTCCCATATTCTTTTAGTGTGAAGTTTCTTAGAGGAGGCTGTTTTACTCCATTCCCGATCAAACATGCTCAACAATCTAAAATCCAGTCCAGTCAAAACTAAACAAGAATTAAAGAATGTTATAAAATGTCAAGGCTTTGTCCGTTGTGGAAAGGAGATGACAGGATGGATGGGTGGATGGATGGATAGATGATTGGTGGATGGGTGGATGATAGAAGGAGGAGGTGGTAGTGGAGGAGGAGGAAGAGGAGGAGGAGGAGGAGGAGGAGGAGGAGGAGGAGGAGGAGGAGGAGGAGGAGGAGGAGGAGGAGAAGGAGAAGAAGAAGAAGAAGAAGAAGAAGAAGAAGAAGAAGAAGAAGAAGAAGAAGAAGAAGAAGAAGAAGAAGAAGAAGAAGAAGAAGAGGAGGAAGAAGAAGAAGAAGAAGAAGAAGAAGATGGATAGATAGATAGATAGATAGATAGATAGATAGATAGATAGATAGATAGATAGATAGATAGATAGATAGATATGGAGATGGATGTAAATGCAGAAGGGGAAGATAGAATTATTCCTACAAATATTGTTCTAGTTCTTTATAGCATGCCAGATTTATATTTTAAACACTAATAACACTGAGTGGAGGAAGACACCTGGTTACCATCTCCATGCCTTAACCCAGAGTCTCTCAACCTTGGTAACTTTAAGATGGGTGGACATCAACTCCCAGACTTCCCTGGCCAGCATCTCCACCTAACTTAAAAGTTGCCAAGGTTGATCAAAGCTGTTCTAAACCATTCTTAGCAATGAGCTTCGTTATCTTTCCCAACATAATGTCCACCTAATTCGTCCATGTGTCTTTCTGTTGACTTCTGCCACCTGGTTTTCACCTAAGAGGGTGAGAATCACGTCTTTCAGGATTCCCCAGGCAGTTCCCAACCTCTTTAGAAAGCAACAGGTTAGAGTCTCCAAATTCTTCTCTCTCTCCTCCCCATTCTACGGCTCCTTTTGCGGAGTACTATTTATGGGTATACCTAGGAAACAGGCTTTGGGATAGCAATGCATTTGCAAACCTTTCTCATAGCAACAGCCAGCTCCAGTCGGCTCGTGCCAGCCTCCGTTTCCTTAGCAACACAACTCACTTTTCCCTCCTCCTCCTCCTCCGTTCTGCATTTCCAAGTCTCAGAGGAGAGACCTATAATATCCTGGAAAATAAAATGCATTTTCAGTGGTCAGCTTTAGAAGTTGGGCAGGGAGGTAGGAAAAGAAAGGGAGAGAGAGAGGAGTGAGCAATAATTTCTTTGCTGCTATTTGCATGCGGCTAATCAGGGAAATAGGTTTCGGATATCAGTTGCCAATTCTTCCAATCCGTCATCTCGACAAGAGGTGTCATTGCAAAAGGGAACAGGAGCAAAATGGCCTTAGCAACCTGCAGGTTTGGGACGAGGTGAGCCAATTTCAGCTTTCCTGGATTACAGGTAGTCCTCAACTTATGACCACAATTCAGCGCAACATTTCTATTATTAAGTGGGACGTTGGTTAAGTAAGTCTTGCCCCACTGGATGGCTTTCCTTGCCACGTTTCTTAAAGTGAATCCTTGCGGTGGTTCAATCAGTCACACAGTTGTTAAGTGAACCTGGGATTCCCCCGTTGATTTTGCTGGTCAGAAGGTCACAAGAGGGGATCACGTGACCCCAGGAACGCTGCAACGGTCATAAAAGCGAGTCAGTTGCCAAGCCACTCTGAATGTTCATCCCGTGACCACAGGGATGTTGCAAAGGTTGTGTGAAAAACGGTTGTAAGTCAGCTTTTTTCAGTGCCGTTGTTACTTTGGACAGTCATGAAATGAACTGCTGTAAGTTGAGGACTACCGGTGTCCCAGTGGTGGGATTCAAATTTTTTTACTACCGGTTCTGTGGGCGTGGCTTGGTGGGTGTGGCTTGGCTTGGCTTGGTGGGCGTGGTATTGCTTGGTGGGTGTGGCTTGGTGGGCCTGGCTTGGTAGGCCTGGCAGGGAAAGGATACCATAAAATCTCCATTCTCTCCCCACTCCTGGGGGAAGGTTACTCCAAAATCCCATTCCCTCCCCACCCCACTAACCTGCTTTCCAGCTCCGTTCTCCTGTGCAGGGCAACCAAAGGAGACCCAGCCAATCAGCTGTGGGCGTGACCTAGTGGGTGTGGTGTTCTGTGGGCATGGCTTGGTGGGCGTGGCTTGGTGGCGTGTCAGGGGAAGGTTACTCCAAAATCCCATTCCCTCCCCACCCCACTAACCTGCTTTCCAGCTCTGTTCTCCTGTGCAGGGCAACCAAAGGAGACCCAGCCGATTAGCTGGGACTCAATGGGAGGCAGAGAATGGACGGGGTTGCTGGGGCCAGTCAGAGGCGGGATTTGCCGGTTCTCCAAACTACTCAAAATTTCCGCTACCGGTTCTCTAGAATTGGTCAGAACCGGCTGAATGCCACCTCTGCGGTGTACCAAACTGGAGGCCTGCGTAAACCTTCAGCCAACGATGGGTTAGATTAGTGTGTGAATCCAAACCAACCGGTTGGGAGTATGAAATTAAAAGATCACTTGCTGACACCGTTTCCTTTACCAGAAATTGTCAGGTGATCCAGGGCTGCTGTTGTGAATACACCTGTTGCCAGGTGGATTGGACAGGAAGGAGAAAAGCAGAACCTCGGTGTTTTAGGTTTCTCCTAATGCAAAGTTAGGTTGAAACTATCAAGCAATGTTTTTATCTACTTGTGTGAGGACCCATTTCCGGCAAACTGCTGCCATGCAAATTTTCTTTTGATGCTGGCTGTGGATAATGGGTCAAGCAGTCTAGCGCCTTGAGAAGAGATCGGGTTGGGAGGAAGCTGCTCTTTTTAACACTGCATTTTAAGAATCAGGAGCCTGTGAGTTCAATCCCAGGGAGAGGCAGTTATTTCTCTCTCTGCGCACAATGAGAATATATTGTTGAATATAACTCCATACTGGCGACGGGAAGGGCATCCGGCCAGTAAACACTCAGCTCCATTCAGCTGCCCAGGCTCCACCCGACAAGGGATTATGGGGTCATTAAAAGACGATGATGATTTTAAGAGGAGCTGGTATATCTGAAAATCCATCTAATATGTAAAATAGATACCTCTTATATAAATGTACACCTGTGTATAATGTAGTTCTCTCTTTTTATTTGACTGCATCTGTTAAATAAGAAAAATAAATTTCCAAATAAATCCTACATTCTAAAGAAGAATTTGCTTTCATGTAGACATTTGTTCGCATCCACTTTGATTCCATTCATTGATTCCAACTCTGGCTAGTTTTACTCATCTCCCATATCATGTCTTTTGCTCATTATACTTTTAAAAGTTCCTTAATATCCTATTCCACTTTGCCGGTTCCGCATCTCTTTAATCCATCTTTCCTTCTGCTTTATTTTCTGGCACTTCAACTCAGCAACATCTCAGCATCTTTTAGGGTTCCTTTAACTTCTAATTTGCTTTAAGGAGACATTGCCTTTCTCCCTTCCCACGATGTGTTTTCCATAGGAACTCAGATTATAATATAACTATAACTCGAGTTTCTACCAGGAAAAAGTACTTTATAAGGGAAGCAATGTAAGCTCGCCCTCTGGTGGTGAACATTGAAATAAGCTGCTGCACAGCAAGGCAATGAATTTTTATTTCTGCTGCTGAAACAGTGGGAAGAGCATTTGCAGCATTTGCTTTTTTCTATTTGTTCATTTGTATTTTTATGTTTTTAAAAATCTTCAGAAGAGGTCTGTTCTTCTAACTCCATTGTGGAAGGACCATTCTGGTTCAACCAGGACAGGTTTTAAACCATGGTTGGTTGACTAACACCAGCAGCATATAGATTCCATCCCTGACGTGGAATAGAATTCAATCCTCACACTGTGTCATTTTCCACACTGGGAAATGCTGGTGAATAGTTCTGCCATAGTTTGAACCCCAGTTTTTTTTTTCCATTTTACAGACAGCAGCCTCGGCCTACATGAACGGTTGCTTAGCCCAAAGAAAACATCCTAATTTTTTGAAGAGGCATTAAGCGGACTCTAGAAACATTCTGAAAGCACCATCTTGTATCGTGTCGAAATTGTGTTTGCAAAAGGCAGCTCCACCATTTGATCCTGACGCGTGGAGACGGAGAATTATGCAAACATATGCTCACTGCAGAGAGGAACCACATCAGCAAGTTTCAAACAATAAGCAGCTTTCGACCGTCAACATGCACCATTGCCACCTTAATAAATGGCATTTCATCAGCACAACAAGACAATCTCAGGTTGGACTTCAGCTCAGCCTGCTATGTTTTTATGCAAAAATTATGGTTTACAGCAGCCTGCCGTGAGCTCAGTTGGTTAGAGCGTATTCACCAACCTCCATAGGATTAGAGCCATGGACAAACCTGCTTTGTGGGCAGGGAGATATCAGATGATGTGGGAGAAGGGCAGCAGGGGGTGGGGCCATGCAAATCAGGTCTGTAAAAATGTGCCATTGCGCCACAAGGGGGCGCCAGGATCCCAGGACTGAGCAGTTTTGCAGCCAATTGGATTTAGTTCCCCTTTGTTCATTTTTAAATACAACTTTCAAGAAAAAACTAAAATACAAAATAACTTACAAAATGGAGGGAGAGGAAGTTCCAAAGGGGAAAAGGTTAAAAAGTGAACCCAAAAAAGGGAAGCTGGGAATTCTGGGAATTGAAATCCACGCTTCTTAAAATTGCCTAGTTTGGGAAACACACTGCCTTAGGGTAAGCCATGAATAGATATTGGTTGGGTTAAGTACGTTGTTTGAATCCAGCCACCCGTAATTTGCAAGCCATTGCGGTTAACCGTGGCCGGGCACAATATACCTAGCTATGGTTGATACAGTGAGTTGGAGCTTCAAATAATAAACTCAAAGGTGCTTTTCAAAAGGCAACTAGGTTTTCCTGGGTTTTTTTCTTTGAAAATGTTTTAATTCTCATCCAAGAAGCTTCTGCAGTACTTCAGCTTTGAAATGTTTTCAAAGGAAAAAAAAAACCAAGGAAGTCCAACCCTGACCTGGATGATTGAGAATCTCCATAAATAATCATAATTTAAGTTCTTGTGGTGTACATTTGGAGCGGAGGGGAGGAGAAAAAGTCAAAAGGTTTTGCAAAGAAAAAATTGTATTTTCATCCGCTGAAAGTA